>APFE031128981.1:0-10572 GCA_000404065.3 Pinus taeda
CTTCGGCTCTGATACCAGTTGTTATAAAATTATATATTACGGAGCAATGGAACACATAAAATATTGCAGAAATATAAACACAGAAAACACATAAAACAAGAGAGACACAGATATACGTGGTTCACCCAATTTGGGCTATGTCCACCCCAAACAGCCAATCCTTCCTTTATATTATCCAGCAAAATAAAGAGACACAACCTACAACAGATCCACTGTAATATCCTCTGTTTTATCTCACAGTCTCACCTCTGCTTTTCGCTCAGAGAATACACATCTATTATACAAACTCAATACAATGCCCTCATATGAAGAGGGATTGCCTTCTAGGGCAAAAAACCCTAAACTAAACATAAGTTCTACCGTTAGATCATCCGCCTAATGAACGACCTAGATTGACTAGAAATTACTATACTTTTACAAGGCAATTTTATATATGTTTTTAGCTTCGGTGGAGCTGCCCCCGAGTCCTCGCCGGGGGATCGCTGGCCCTCGGACCCTCCAGCTGGGGGGGACAAGTACTCCCTGCACCCCCCCGCGTGGAGGGGTGTACAAACTTCCTGGGGTATACATCCGGTTGAAACAAAGACCTCTGAACAATCATGCTCCACATCCAACACAGCGCAGGTGTCGCACGCAACGCCCATATTAACACATCGAACCGCTATTGTTCTGGTACTGCACTGTCAAACTTGCTCAAGAATTCATCCACCGTTGTCAATCCATCATATGTTGGTAGATCTTGGGCTTTGGTTGTTACGCAACGCAGTGATCTAGTCATCATGTTGCAATTCAACGTTGTCACTTCGTTCAATCGATTGTGCCAGCGTTTGTCTTCTTCGTCTAAATCCGAGGTGCAGGAATTTGCGCGCTCCCACGAGATCCTTCCATCTGCAGTCGAATTCACCCAATCCTGATCTCGCGTAGTTATCTTGTAGATACAATCCAGCTCATCGTCGTGCACAAGTTTGGTGTAGCGCGCTCCTTCCGCTGGGTCTAGCGGAACGACTATGCAAAGCAACTTTTTCTCGAATATCATCTTCCGCTTCTTCAGGTTGACGACTTCATTCATATCAGTGGCCCAGTGTATTCCTAGCAATGCGGGATAAGGATTGCTGTCATTGACAATCTCTATTACTTCAAAGTTCGTCTGTGTGCTCGTGCCTTCGATATCAACTGTTACCCCTTGCAACCGTCCCGTGGGCAAAATCTTCTGTTGGTTTGCCATTCGTAATTGAATAGGGGACCACTGTAACGTGGGCTTGCCCATGTGTTCCCATGTCTGCTTTGCTAACACATTCGCGTTCGAACCCAGTTACTTGATCCATTTCATACTCGCCAATCTATACTGTCAACGTCATTTCCCTCCTGGTGTGCAATGTATGCTTTCCCAGTTTCCGCACTGTCTCCGAAAAGGTAGTGCGAACCTAGTGATCAACTCCTGTAGTCGCTTAACTACCTTATTGTCGCGCAACAGTTTCATGCATGTCTCCAAAAAGGTAGTAAGCATAGAAGGACCCATCCTTGTCTCTGGTTGATCTTTATTATTCGAAGTGGAGGCCTCTGCGAAGCTCTTCTTAGCTTCCATGAACGTCTCTTTTGCGTGTTCTAAGTCGAACTTAGGGTCCTTTGTAGGGGCTTTGCGAGCCCATGTATCTTCCTCGAGTTGCTTCCCCTTATCTTCCCCTGTAGTCGCACCGCTTCTGAGCACTATATTCACATCTGGGTCTTCTTTGTGCGGTTCAGACCTCATCATTTGAATATTTTGAGTCGGAGTAGGCTTGAGTACCCTTTTCTCGTGCATCTGTGCAATCAACATAGGACAATATATTGCTTCATGATCGAACTGAGCACAATATGAACATGATATTCTTGTTGGGTTGGTACAGTTGCAGACGTAGTGCCTTGGGCCCCTGCAATTGTAACAAATTAACTGTCCACGGCCCCTTCCTGGCCCAATTCCTCCTCGTCCTCGCCCTTGAAATCCACCGCGCACCATTCCCGCCACTGGGTTGAGGGCTCGCGTTTCTGTCTTCATCCGATAGGCTGGGGTCTGATCCATCATTAACTCGTAGCTACGAAGGTACGTTCGTCGTGGCCAACCGACCTACAGAAATTACAAAATAGTTGTTGGGGTGCCAGTGTATACTTTTGCAACAAATGACAATTATTCGTCGTGTGCTTTCCTCCTATATGACAGATCGTACACCATAACGTGGGTGTCACACTTGGCCCTACCTGTGCCTTTGGTTTCAACGGCATTGGCCCCCCTCCTACCAAGTAGTTCGCAAATACTAGACAGTGATTTTTGTCATGGCCTTGGCCTTTGAATTTTACGCACCACACTTCCTCGCGCGCCTCTGGCCATAGTGCCCTATCTTGCTTCAAGCTCTGCATTTCCAGGCAGAGATTCAATAGTTGCGCATGCATTTGTTGAAATCCCAACCCCAAATCCTGTATCGGTGTCTCATGCAACCTCATCGCAATTTCCTACGCTTCGGCCTGGGTAGCAAGTTTTTGTTGCGACAACACCGTCCTTAGGTGTGGTGTCAGAGATGCCACAAACCATGCACGATGTTGTGCATCCGTGAGCGTTGTATTAGCCTCGCGGATCGTACTCTTCAGCCGCTGATCCATATCTTAGGGGGTCTCGCCTAGAAGCATCGCGATCTCTTTAAATCCAATGATTGACTGTCTCTGATTTCGGCTGGTTAAATTCTCTGTTCATTCTAGATCTCTGTTATTCTTGCATTTGGGTGATTATTAGAGTACTTGATATACCATGTCAACGTGCGATCCTGCAACGCGTTTACTAATGTAGCCTTCCTAATGTTGTCGTCTGTGACCCCTTGCGCTTCCCACACTGCTCTTACCATGAACCAAAATGGGTTCGGATACTCATTCCCTACTCCTCTGAATACGGGTAGCTTGATCGCGCTCGCCATGTTGAACTGCGGGTTTGGGGAAGGTGGAGTGGGTGGGGATGGAGGTAAAGCGGGTGGTGGCGTAAGTGGAGGTGATAACTAAGGAATGCACTGCCTTATCAAACTGACCGCACTTCTCGAAGAGACCTGAGCGAGCTCTTCCTTACTTTCTCGTGAAGGTGATATTAAGGGATTGTTTCCTAATCCCTCGCTACCTTTGTAGATCTTTCCACTCCGCGTCGTTTCAAACATTAATGTATTCGCATAACCTACTTTTCACATAACAACATTTAATCTAGGTATTCAAAGATTTAATGTACTTACCTTGTGGTCCCTTGAGAAAACGTTGTTCTGCTTCGCTGTAGCTCACGGTCATGTCTATCGCAAATTCTGTGATAAACCCCCTTATTATCTGGTCGAGCCAACGGTCCACAGTTCGCGCGATTTTATCTTCTGATGCCTCTAGTCTGCGCATTAACTCCCGAGTCCACACTATCAGTTGGTCGAGCTTACACCTTCCCTGGTTGTCGGCTAACCTCGCGATCCACTCATACACTTCAGAAGGAAAGGATGCGAAGAAGATCTCGTGGATTTCCGTATACACGTAGCGATCCAGCCACCTTTTCTCGGATACTTGCAGAGTTCTGTTTTCCTGCGTCACGAACTCGTGAATTTTCTTATCCAACCACTCTTCAATTTCCTTCTTTGTTGGGTTCCAATGGCACGACATCAGACATCCCTTAGGCAGATCCCGGTCCCGACAACAAAATCATTTGTTGGCTTGTTGGGGCCTGACCCAGGTTCATAAGTGATTTAGCCAAACAAATCCCGAAACAACTGGCCCTTTTGGCAGCGGTGCACGGTGCGCGCTGAGGTCTCACCCGAGGTAGTATGGGAGAGTGATGAAACCACGTTTTCGCACCCTAAGGATGTCTTGATGAAGTCTAGGAAGTTTGCGAACCGAACCTGCGTGCTGAAGCTGCTCCGCGCCGCCGTTTGCCTTTCGCAACTTGTGCAACTGCTTCCGTGCATTCTGTAAAGAGCGCGAAGAGGTGCTGTCTAGATCCTTTATCCTTACTGTGCTATTATTGTAGATCTTAATTGTGTGGGCCCAATATTCTCATTAATCATTCAACATTCATAACAAGTACACACAATCATAAAAATTTACGGAGATGCATAAATATAACAGAAGCATAGACACAAAATATTCCAGAACCAGCTTATCTTTTATTAATTCTCTGTCCAAGTACAATCCCAACTTCGCCCTGCACACTCAGCTATAGGAGTCCGCGCACACAGCTGCGGACTCTACCAGACCTCTATGCACTCCACTGTAGAGCCTCTTACTACTACTACAACCCAAGACTCGAACTTACAGATTCAGAGCTAATTCCTCATCCAAAACCCATATGTTTTTTCTCCAAGCTAAGACTGACTTTACCCTTAGAGCTTCACTCTATTTATACAATCCCATGGTCCGCGGACCATGGGTAGGCCGACACAATTTACATTACATTATCTTAGGGCGAACAACCCTAGACTCTTGCGCTCCACGCCCACATTTTGCGGGGTTTTACATTACACTTTACCAAAATTCGGGCTTCAAGCCCCAAAAACATACTATGGGGGGATCTGCTGCCCAACAGTTTTCCTCTCAAAGAGTGAGTGGTTTTGGCCTTGGTTGACAAGCCTATGTACTGTGTCTTTTGTCTCTTTATTGTTCATGATTTGGTAATTGTCACGATGAAAAGAATTCAATAATAACTCAAGAAGAGAAGATCATAATCAAGAAGTAAAAGGTCTATCACAAGCAGTTATCATAAGTAGAGAAATCACATAATGATTGATGCCCATGTAACTCTTTCCAACTAATTCCAAGATGGATTTAATAAAATAAATTTGGGCCTAACTACTTTATCCTTTTCTTGTTGAATCCTTGACCCCTATGACTCTATCCTTGTTTCTCTACAATCAATGATGTATTTTTATTATTAATATTCGAAAGTTGTCTCATTTCTATGTTCTCTAATCTTTCATCACATGTAAACATGGATTATTAATATAGAGATCAAATTTCGGGTATTACTCCACCCGCTCTCGTCCCCTGCACATCACCATCTAGGTGTGTGTATGTATGTTTACACACACACACACACAGTGCATGCATGCGAGTGAGTGAGAGAGATAATTTACATAAAAAATCCGCAAATAACCATTGCTATTCCTCCCACATTGCATCTTCTAGCTACCATGTCACTTCTTCAAGGCTATAATAGGTCTTTTACCCCATGATGGCTTTGTTCCATATCACCTTGACCTTCCTATATAGTATATGCACTATTTGTAATGTGAAGTATCCTTAATCCATTCGATGACATAGTTAGGATTGCACACATATTTTTTTAGTAAAGATATATGAAATACATTATGCACATTCATGGAAATTGGAAATGCAAGTATGCATGCAACTAACTGTTGATGGTGCTGGACCCGCTAACATTTAGGGGGTCTCCCCAATATGAAGTTCCACCTAGACCTCACACCATTTGGAGTAAGAGTGCTAGTAGTGGGTGGTAATTTTATGCCTTGACTGCGAAAACACGCAGAGTGAAGTATGGTAACTTTGGGTGAGAGCAAGTGTTTGACCTTGCGAAAAGCCAAATGTGATGCATGAAGGTTTCAACACACTAAGGGAAAATAAAGTGTGCCCCTTGGAAGCTTGTAATAGTACACATCTCGAAAGGAACACACGAGCATAATGACATCACAAGCTAAGATGCAGAATAGTCCACAAGTTAAAGTGATGAGTTAATACAACAACACATGCTCAACAAGATTCATACAAATGCAAACAAAATAGTTCATGAACATAAGCATAAGTTAAATAACATACATTGCAAATACAACAAGAATAGTCATGCTATATTCATAACATATGCATGAAAGCATGCTTGCTCTTATTTTATTACAAGTCAAAGTTCTATTCATACATACACCATTGACGGACTACTAGTCCCAATAGTGGAACATTAAAGTCAAGAACACTTGCTCCTCCAAAGAAGTATACTCACTCTACGCTACGAAGAAGCCAAGGCTCTTCACAATAGTCCCAAGCTCCTTCTAAGCCTAAGCCTAGCCAAAAGCTTGGCTCGTAAAAGCCCCTTACATGAGTTATGAGGTTTTATTTATAACAAAAAGCATTGATTCTTCAACTCACCTTTGTGACCTTTGGACTACCCTCATGAATCTTCAATTATTTTAAAAAATGACTCATTACATTACATCATGACTCTTCATATTCCAATATTGACACTTGGAATTTCACTTACAACATAATTACAAATACTATTACATTTTACACTTGTACCCATATAAGACAAAATAGGGTAAAGACAACTTGACAACCTAAAAAGACGCAGCACTACGTTGTTTGAGTTAGGGAGAAATCTGGCTCAACAACCTCCACTTGCTACTTCTCGGTCATATATTGGTGCCAAGCTTGGTACTGTGTGATGATGTTCCTAAACTGCGTGATGGTGTCTGGCTAGAATCTGACTCTGGCCTCCCTGGCATCCAGGTACAATGTCTTGGAACTAGTTTCAAGTTCGTTCTGAAGCATGAACAACATTGTTCTGGTTTGGATAAGACCATCGATGTAATTTTTCATGTTCTATCTGTTCAACACTAAATCTTCTTTGCTGGCAATCTGTCTCAGTTGCTCCAAGTACTCTTCGATCTCCTGCCTAACTTGATGTTTGTGCTTTAGATTCAGTGAGTGAGTTGACTGATGGGATCTTGTGGGTTCTCGCCATGAAATCCACTCTGTTGTACAACCGTACATATGAGACCTGAATGTTTCCAATGAACGAGGCGAATTGCTGCTTGTTCTGAATCAACATTTGAACTCTTGCTTTCTCCAACTTTGCATGAGGCTTCATCTTCTTTACCAAAGTAAGTGGTACCCCTTTGTATCACATTGTCCATCCTTGCACGATGGTGATGGCAATTTGCACATTCCTAAGAGTCTTGAAAAATTCCTTTCTTTATTGTTGCAAGCTATGCAAGCGAATAACTGTGTTATGTACCGGTGCTCTCGTTTCTCCAAGTAGACTTGTGCATACGCTGCATTCTGTGTTGCTTTGCGGAGCTGTTCTATTTCTTGCCAGGCAATCTGTAGGTTCTATACCATTTGCTTATTCTTGGCCGTCAAGTACTAAGTGTTTGATCTTGCTGCACCTGCAACGGTCAAGTTGGCTTCGACAATGGCATTTGGATTCTTGTTGGTGTCTTCCACTATCACCCTTTCTCCAATGAATGCAGGGAATGCATGATCATCCGGAAAATGCTTTCTCTGTGTTTGTACAATTCTCTCCTGAAGTTCATTATTACAAATTGTACACATCTGTTACCAGATCATCATCAAGGGGAAGTAGGTCCCCTTCTTCGCTTGGGGCTAACTCTATGGCTGGAGGTGGTGGAGACTGAACGATGACTTGCAATGCACTAAGTATCAGATTAATATCTTCATCCCATGACTTCAGTCCCAACTCCATGTTCGTAACTTCAATCAAATCTTCAATCGACTGAGCAAGCTCTCGGTCCTGGATCTGTTCCCTCTCTCTCGTTGCTACTGGCTGGTTTTGTTCTTGCTCTTCAACTTGTATTGGCGTTTTTTCTTCTGCTATGGCGCCTTGCCTTTCTTCTTCTTCCTACTTTTGCTTATCTTCTTGTTCTTTTCTCCTAGACTTTGTTCTTCCTTCAATTCTTGTTTTGTTTTATGCGCCCTCAATTCTACTTCTTGCAAAATCTATTTTCTCTCTTCCCCCGCTTTGCTCTCTGTATCCTCTGCTTCCTCTTTGCTTCCGTTGCCAAAGCTACTTGCATAAGGATTCAATATGCTTTCACTCTGCAACTTTGTTTTCCCTCTATTTTGTCAACAACCTTTCTCTTTCCCTTATCTTGCACTAGATTGTTTCCTTCTGCTACTGCGGCTGGAATTGCTTCCATGTTAATGTTGACTCCTTTTATATAAACAATTGAGTGTCTGCATATATTGGCGAGTTAACTCGCACTTTCTCAATTGCTTCCCCAGTACTGCTTTCAGTGGTATCTTTTGAAGCAGTGCCCTTTTGGTGCCATAGTAACAATGACAGCTGGAGAGAGGTGCTTAACAACTGTGGTACCTATGGGACAAGAAAGACAACCATGGCAAGAAAACATCAGTGTTTAGCAAATCTACTTTCAAGGCATGATCAAGCAACAAATCGAGCATCTGATGAGAGGGATTGCACAATTTTTAGCAACAGGAGGGACTGGTTGCTTATGGTAACTGAGCACTGCGCAATCCTAATAGCGATGGATGAAGCTTGAGGCTTGGGACTGCGCAATGCAGAGTCTCGACCAAGGTAGAGACTGGGAGACACTGCACATTGCAAAATTTTAGTGGCCATGGAAGCGGGCTAAGCCTCGGAACTCCACACTGCGCAGTTGGGCCAACCTGTACTACACATTCCGTAGTTCTAGAGGTAAAGCTTTCAGTTTGAGCCTTAGGATTGCGCAGTGCCCAACCAGGCAAAGTGATAACAAACCAAGGAAAATGTAGATCTGCCCAAGGGAAGTGTGGAAAATGAGCATACCTAAGATTTAGTGTGAGCTTGAGTGCAGATATGACTGAGTATGAATGAATCATGATAGATCAAGTGTAGAAACTGAATAAATGGGAAGAAAATCAAATTGGTAAGGAGAGTCACCGCAACGTCAACCATCGATGAAAAAACAAAGGAATCGATGCAACACTTGTGAAAGGCAAACGATAACTTGAAACAACACTTTTACAAGCTAAAAAAAGTTGAAACACTAGTAATCACGAAGAGAAACAAGCGAAACAACACTTACACAAGCAAAACGACAAAAAGTGACTGAAAAGCGACAAAAGGTGATAAAAACAAAACTCGTCCAGAAAATCGACGACAACCCCAGCGAAGGTTTCCTTGATCTCTTAAGGAGTGCTAGATATCTAAGATCAAATGCAAAAGTGAGCTCTAGAGGCGTTGATTAACTAGATTTGAGCAAACAGGGGTTTACGATGCACATGCCTAAAATCAAGGAAATTCGAAACTTGGCAGAAACTTCTAAAAATAGCAATGTGCCACCTTCAGGAAACTAATAATGGATCCCTACTTCCTAGGAATGTTTTCCCCTTTAGTTTTTTTTCCTTTCCAGGGAAACTTGCCATGCACGTTGCCAGGAAAGATTGCACAATTCTGTGGAATTGGGCAACTTTTCGGCTTAATATATTGGTGTAGTTTCTAGGCTCAAGGGATGCATTGCACAATTTCTGGGCTTAGTGTTGGGCTTCCTTCCATGACTGCATAGTTTTTGAGTTCAAGGAAGATTTCTATTCATAATTGTGAAATTTCAATCATCAAGGCTACTTGCGCTCAAGGATTGCGCAATTTCTGGAGGCAAGCCGAGGATTGCTGAAGGACCAAGTTAGGAGCTTAGCTTGTGACTTAGAAAGATCAGCGAAGTGTGAAAACAAGCAAGCACAAGCACAAATGAAAAGATAAGTCTCAGTCGAAGCATGAATACCTAAAACAGTGCAAGATGAGCTCCCGTTGATAAGAAGGAAGGCTCCAAAATCGAAGCATAGGCAAAATTTTGGGGGGTGGTTGTAGCCGCTACAACACTAATCTTATTATATCCAAATTTCAAATGGACCACATAATATTTCGTCCATCTTGGTACAACTACATAGCTTCAATGAAGTTTTCTTAGGCTTCACTTTCAAAAATACATGCTCTCCCACTTTGAGTTTTTTATTTGTCCCACTCTTATCTACATGACTCATTGTCTATCTTGTGTTGTTTTCAAAACTCAACAAATGAAAAAAAATGTCCCACTTTGATGGTTTATCCATCACATACATCCTTATTATAACTTCAATGATTCGATAATCCTGTATCTCTCTTGCTTGATTTGTGAGCATTTTCAGGTCCACATTTTTGAGCAACATATTTTTTAATAGATCATAGCCCATTTGCAAATTAACACTATATTTTTTTCTTACCGTTTCCATGTGATACAAAAGTTTCAGTTTGGGTGGAAAGGGAAAACTGCCATCTAGAGAGGAATAAACTGCCCCACAAGGATCTGTAATAGAATAAGACACTCTAGAAACCATTCCTACAAAAAATATGTTTTCATCCTTGAGTTTTGGTACAAACAACAACAAATAATTTTAGTGTAAACAACACCAATTTTGTTTTTGGTATTTATAACACAAGGAAGCCCTATCACTGTTACATAATAACCAATAATAGGAAGCCCTGTTGCTACGACACAAGAACTACTGACATGAAAGTCAACATATCATGAATCACGATTAACGATTGTTACTCTAATTGTAACAATGTTGTTGCTACTTATTGTATATGTAGAAAATGTTAGGATATTCCGACACATAGGAATAGTTAAGTATAACTTTGTCTAGTATAGAGTTAGGTAAAATGTGTTTCTTTACTATGTACTTTTGTAACTTACAATCCGACAGTCACGATATGTAGTGATTCGACGGTTCATTCTCTCCTCGGTATTACCGACACTTGATCCGTGGCTTAACACTCGATTGATCCATGATCTCTATTTA
>APFE031128988.1:933-23438 GCA_000404065.3 Pinus taeda
GTGGATTTGACTATCATGACAAGTAGTCATTAAGGGGGGGAGTTGGAAATAATTAATTCCTACTTGTCTATGGTTATAATTGTCCATTTGAGGAGTTTTGTTCCTACATTATAGGGATTTAGTTTCTCCTAGATTAGTGTGTGGTTGAGAGAATCTCTCAACCACACTAGTGTACGTCCAAGATAGAATTCCTATCTTGAGACCATTGATTGTATAAATATGTGTGTAATTCATTCATTTATTAATCAATAATAGAAAATATATTGAGTGTGCTATTTTTATCTCCAACTTAGATTCAAAATAGAGTATCCTCGGAGAATGCAACACTTTTTAAAATCATGCCACCGACATTCGAGCTAAAATTAGTTCCATCTTTATTATCTGTTGTTGTCATAATTTTTTCTCAATATTCAGAATAGCTGTTGGCTTAGAGCATTTTGTTTGTTAATTTTTTTATTATGGATTTCATTACATTTTTCTTTCTTCCGAGCTACAATTCTTATATTTCAGCTACCTATTTTCATTCTGATTCATTATATTAGCTACACGAAAATGATTGTACAAGTTTGTATATGACTTATTTTAGTAATTGTATTCCATAGACATATTTCGTAAAGTATTCAGTTAATACAAGCGCCGACAATTTTTCTTAAAAACCCTAGCTGGTGTTTTCTTCGTCTAATATTCGGTTTAAAAATGAATATGATTCTTACGTATAGAGTTTGGATATCTAACCCTAAATATCGAATAATCATAATGCTCTTTTGTTATCTATGAATGATGCTCTTGTTCGGTCTCGGTTATCAATTTTTACTCTATTACACTTCACTTCTGGGTGTGTTACCTGCTGCTTTATGAAGGGAGTTGTTTATAATGCGACTTTTTGGAGATTCCGGTGACAGAATCCGGCGGAAGAAATTGAGGTTAAATCTTGATTTGTTGCAGTTAAAATGGTTTTTTAACTGTATATTTGGATTCAGCACCCTGAAAAACCCCTGGGACACTTTGATTGTGCAGAAACTAGCTATCAAACTTGCGATTCCAATAAATTGGTGCAGAATTTTGACAAAAAAACCCACCCGAAAAACTTTCAAAAAGTCGCATTATACACAACTACTTTCTAATTTTGTAATATTTTTAATTATTAGGGACATAGTATTTTTTTTTTTCATCAAAATTTAAGGTAAATACTTTGGTCACAACAACAATTTATTGTTAACTCTTTCGCTCATAATAATTCTTTTATCAGACTTAGATTTATAATGTATTCCAATTACCTCTTCAGCTAACCTGTGCAACTAGTTTTTTCTTGCAAGTCGCTTCCTTCCCTAGCGAATTTTAGCTAAGTGTTAGCTAACTTCTTATTCTCATTCACTGGATCAGAATTCCTTCTTGACGCTAGGGTGAAAGCAATGCATGAAGACTAGATTTATTTTGTTGTTATTATTTTAAAGTCTTACTCGAGTTGCAAAGACTTACTATATGGCAATGACCTTTTGTATTAATTACTCGTTCTGGTATATATATATGTGTTTCGTGTTTGTTTAGTTAGGGAAGTTTTTGTGTATAAATAATGGATATAACAACACACAACATTTAGCGGATAAATAACCCACAACATTTAGCGATATTTATATTTATCTCTCAATTTTATATATATATATTTTAATGGTTTTTAGTGAGATAAGGAAAACAACACATTTATTAGAATAATAAATTTATTATTTGATCATAGTTTTTTATTTAAAATTTATGATAGAACTCGGAATTTTAATTTATAGAAATTATTCTATGATTTAAAAACAATATTTTATCTTCTTCTATCAAAACATACAATCATTTTAATTTACATTCTATGGAACTTTATATTCTAGACATATAAATATTTTTCATTTTTTTCTTTCTCTACTATAAAAAAAGTTTCTACATAACACAAATCAAAATTTTTTGTCAAACAATTAACTACATAAATTAGAGATACCAACTTGAAAATAATATTTCCTTATCTTGTAAATTAATTTTCCAAGACTATGCTCCTCCCAACCATGACACTGCTAATACAACCAATGTCTCCTTGAGCAACGGTGTTTGCAATTCTTTTTCTCTTTATTGTGTGCTACCTTCCTCTCTTCAATCTCTATTTCACTATCAAAATATGATACAAAAGCAAGTAAAATCAATAGATATTATTCTCTTTATTGTGTGCTACCTTCCTCTCTTCAATCTCTATTTCACTATCAAAATATGATACAAAAGCAAGTAAAATCAATAGATATTATCCCATATACCGCTCTTTAAGTGGTTAATAACTGCCTTCACCTCACCAATAGGTGGCCATTAGTTATCTACTCATTAAAAATCTTGTCTTCTAGGAAACAATTAATTGGCCATTATGATAATTCCTCAATCAAATCTATCCATTTAGTTATATGCCTAAGACTCATTGATGGGTAATAACACTTTCATAATAAATTGCATCCTTTTTCTCTTTCATCCATTTGTACTCAACAATTAATTTCCTATATTTTTCTTTATTCACAAAATAAAACATAATAATTACAACTTTACAATAAGTTATTATCATTAACAAATTACTGATAATTAAAATTTTCACTTGTCTTTTAATGTAGCACACTTAACCAAAAATATATGCACATTTAACTACAAAACAATAAGCCAAAGAATAATGTTTTTTTTAGGGTTATTCACGCATCCTCTAGGAATATCTATTACCAAGATGCCAACCCAAAAAACATGCTTGTTTAGGACTATTCAAGCACAATTAAAGTATAAATTAAAACATTTTCCAGCTGGTATGATAACCTAAGCTCAAGGTTCATTAGTTGGCTACTCAAGATTCATTTCTTTTTATAGTAAAGAAAACGGATATGTTTATTTTAAAGCATCTTCCAATTTTCAAATTATCTTTACTAATTTGAATTGGTTTCATTGAATTTTGGCTTGAGTCATTATTCTCTTATGGAGGATGACTCTTCTCCAGTTTAAAAATGTGTACAACATTCTACCTATACTTCTACCTATACAGATGTTCAAAGAGTTATGTGAGTTGTGTCATGTACATAATTATTTAACATGAAAATATGGAATACTTTACAAAAATTTATCTTCATATTTCTTGGATGAGTGAGATGATAAGAAACTAGTCCAATTTTGGTTAAAACTTTGAAAGGTCCACAGTATCTAAGTGATAACTTGGAACAATTCCCAAATCTAAGTGTGCTTTTATCTTTTAACTATACACAGTCATCAACCTTGAATTCCTTCACAGGTCTTTTTAGGTCAACTTAAATCCTATGGCCATCCTAAGTTATTTTCGATTTTTGCTTCACCTGCTTAAGTATCTTTTACATCTCTCTTAACACATCTAAACCTGACATCAATTTGTTTCTAGGATGTTTCGAATTCAAAGGTATTTTACATCCCCTACCATATACACCACTTCAAAAAGACTTATTTTAATGAATACTAATATCTAATTATGTTCATCAACTGATTTTTGATTATTTATGAAAGAAAATTCATTGCTCTCTCTCTCTCTCTCTCTCTCTCTTCTTCTCTCTCTTTCTCTCTCTCTCTCTCTCTCTCTCTCTCTCTCGATATATATATATATATATATGCTCTTTAGTTGTATAATTATTTACTTATTTTTTTATAACATTTGTCAAGAAAATATATTAAGTGACTTTGATTCCATATTATAACCTCTAGATTACTCCAACTGTAATGGCGCTTTTTCCATTTTCATCTTAAAAAAGGACTAATCTAACATGGAAAATTTAAAAAAACATATTTCCGCATTATTTTTTGTTTTTTTTCTTTGTTTTTATTTTAAACAAGGTGAAGGTTTCTTCGCACTCCCCCTTTCTATTCAAAAGTGACATATTTCTCTAATAATCAGTCCATATGATATTTTATTTACGTGGTGCTCAAAGAATTTGTAGCAATACAATGCATATCATATATACGCTTGGTCTAGGATGAATTTATTAGTTTTTTGGTTCAAAAGTTATCTTACCCTAGTTAAATCCACCCTTCTACAACGATGTGGTAATAATGTGGCCAAGTAATTTTTCTCAAAGGTTTCTAAGCACATTTTTAGGTTGATGCATTTACTTCAAATGTTGAAAATGATCATCCAATATTGGATATAAAACCCAATTCCTCCAATTGACTCTTTAGGAATTTGAAGGTGAAGCATTTAACTATATCAGTCACATTTCAATTGAATGTTACCACACATCATCCCATCTAAACGAAATGCAGTTATAGTTAAATTGCCCTCATTTTGTCAAACCTTATTTTTCATAAATAAAATTTATTAATTTTCCTCTAATTATAGTAGAAAAATCCTCTCTTAAAGAGGAAATATTTTCACAAGCTACATGCTCCAAGAACTTTTTATAGGCAATCGAAAGAAAAAAGTCTTATTCAACTCTCTATAATCATTTGAATATTCCATTTTTCCTTTTTTTTAAATTTTATAACTCAATAATCAAACTTTTCCATTCATTGATCTCTATTGTACATAATTCTTGACTGTCAATATCATCTTACACTTTCCCCTTCCAATGATACAATGAGCATTTTTGTTCATGATTTGTTTATTTGGAATCAAGTAGAAGATGAAAATGTAGTTCAACCATTATTTTTAAATAATTTTTCTCGTATTCTTATGTGATTTAGACAAAAAAAAAAAGTGGTACACCTCCCAAATTAGTACATGGGCATGTTCACTTGTGTAAGCACATCATTAAGTAACACCCTTCATGATTTTCTCTTTTTAATTAAATCATCATTCCTTTCTCTGTTATGTGTATCTAGCAAATAATGATTCTATCCTACTTCTAAGTACTCATAGCTAATAAAATAATTATTTATCTACTTTGGAGGTCCATAATGTATCTATCCATTCTTGAATTTATTGCAAAATTTCTTGCAGTTGAAACTACTACTAACATTAATTAGGGTTCCTAGTATTTGACCCTTCAAACTTTTTCATGTATCTAAACAAATATTTTATACTCCTTTTCATAACATAAATTCTAATTCTAAATAATACCTACATGGTATCCTAAAATATTTTGTAAACACACATATGTATATAAGTCAAAACCATAAGCATTTCAAAATGGAAATAGTTGAGATGCCTCCCATTTTATAGGATGGTTTTCTTCCATATCTTTTACAACTCTAGACTCTTAGGGAAAACTTTATTTTGCTAGATACGTCAAAACCATAAGCAATTTGAAAGGGAAATAGTCGAGATTCCTCTCTTTTTATATGATGTTATTCTTTCATGTTTTTTACAACTCTACACTCTTACGTAAAACTTTATTTTGCTAGATGTAAACCTAGCCCTGGATGCTAGGAAAAATGTGTTTTCATCCTAGGGCTCCACATGGCCAATTTTTATGGTTGTGCATGACTTAATCAGTTTCTTAGGTATACTAAGAACGAAACAAAAGTTTTTAAGAAAAAAAAATATTTCCTTATTGTTCCCGTCTTTCCAAATTTGTTCCACTTTTCTTACTTTCACAGTTATGTAGTTTGAAATTTATTATACAATGCTTATAATATATTTTTTGTGATGTCCAAATTTCAAGCCCCCGACAATCACATTTAGTTATCAGTGGACATTGTCATATTTTATTTTTTCTTTTCTTTGCAAGTAGTACCAAATTTTGGCAACAGGCTATAAAATAGTTTTGGAGTATGGGATAGTCTATGTGATTCAATTCTATGGAATGACTATAATTTTCCTTCATATCTTATTTCGACTTTTGATTATTTTTTAGTAATGCATTCTGGACAATTTTCTTGATGATATAGTTGATAAAAAAATTCAAGACTTCTTCATATATCTACCATTCCTCTCTAATGAGGTATCCAGGTTAAACTTCTTGGCTAATGCTATAACTTATCCAACTTTTTTCTATATTTACAATTATACATAAGGTTTAACTAATTTTTCTTAACCTGATTTCTTTCCAACCTTATACAATGTGTGTGTTTTTCTTTTAATGTATGTCTATAACTAGTTCTTTCGAGTTAGGGCATACCCAAACCTCATAGATGACTTTTTTTTGTATTAATATCTTTGGGTTTTCCTTGTCACCTATTTTTTAATGTTGTGCGTTAATCATATCCACAACTTTATTTTGTTTGTCAATATTGATTTGCATTGCGAAAGCTTTATGGGATGGGCTTTGGTGAAGATTGTTCAATGATGGCATGAGGCTAGATGCAGACATGGATATCCTACTTATGTTAAAGTGGTTGTGTAAATTTATTTTCATGTCCATCTAGCTATACAGTAGTAACTTCATTAATCATCACTTTGCATTATCAGCTTCTCGTCCATCACCCCCAACTCAATATCAAGTTCTTCATCACCCCATGGTGATCCTATGAGATTTTTCCCATTAAATTCTTCAGCCATACTTCAAACTCCTAAAAGCCTTTTGAACAATCTATCCAATACATATATAACTACTTTAGTTCAGGGCCCATAAAAGGCACAATGTTCTAATCTACAACTTTGATATCACTTGCAATAACCTTCATATACACACTAATTTTTTATTTTTATTTATGATCTCTAATAAAAATGGGCTTACTATGATTTTTATATTTTGTTGAATCTTGTTTCTATACCTATCAACTATAGGCAATCATGCTATACTACTCGTTAACTTATGTACCATATATTTGGATCTTATTATTTTCTAGCATGTATGCTTTATTTTTTTAAGATTGAAATATATTATATATTACATTTTAGACACAATGGTTCCTTATATATTACATTTTAGATACAATGGTTCCTTAGATAAGTTGCAAGTCAACATAGAAATTTATATTTTTGTTACACAACCTCATTACAAGAGGTAAAATATACATACTCGTATTACTCTTGTTTTTCTCTATAAAATTTAAGGCTCTAAGTCGTCCTCATAATTATTGATACATATAGTTGCTTTTATCCATTGTATTCATTTTAGTGTTTTTATGAATTATTGATGAGACTTAGGGATAACTCCATATTATAAATACACACTATTTGTAATGTCGAGGAAGCTGATATATGCTCAGTTCTTATCTCTTTTGTTTTCAATGTATCATGGCTAAACTTTATAAAGTTCCATTGCATATTTAATTCGTTGAATATGGTATATTGTTTTCGTTGTGTGTTTGACTTTATTGTTAATCCCTTTTGTTTATTGTAATCTCCATATAGTTTTTTTTTTTATATGTGGAATACCATAGTAGTTGTCAAGTGTGGTATTTAGACCTGCCTATTGGATGCTTGTGATTGATTTTTCATGTAATCGATAGCGGTAAAGGGATTAGGGTTTTTCAAATCCTTAATGATTATCCTATGAAAATTGAACTTCATTCATTTCAATTTTCCTTTGCCCATTTTTTCGCTCTGCAATATGGATGTCTAGGGCTTTTTATTACTTAATTTTTGTGTTAATGAGTATCTCGCATGTTGAACAAATATATTTCTTCCACTATGTAACAACATTCTTTAATGTAATTGTGATTTAAAAATTTTATCATAATGGTTAACTTCTCATTCATGTAGTTCCTTTTTGAAATTTATAATTATTTCTTACTTCATTCGCATTCGCAGGTAGATAGAGGGGTTTTTCTCCCTGTTGGAAAACTTTCTCTCTAAAAACACTTCTCAAATTCTTGCAAGGGGTTTTTATACGTGTGGCTCAAATTCAAAATAAATTCTCGTAGGGGGTAGAATGCAACACTATTTAAACTCTTATCATTGACATTCGAGCTAAAATTAGTTCCATCCTTATTATTTGTCGTTGTCATAAGTTTTTCTCAATATTTAGAATAACAGTAATCTTGAGTCTGTTTTCCATAATCTTTTGTTGGTCTATGGTGTATTTTTTCTATTATAATCTAAACTAGATTTTCCAACCTTTGCATATGTTCCTCTTTTGATAAGTTCAAAAACTTGTTTGTCTTTACTTATTTCTCTGTTGGCTTAGAGAATTATGTTTGTTAATTTTTTTTAAGATTTTATACATTTTTCTTTCCTATGAGGTAGGGTTCTTACCCTTCATCTACCTATTTTCATTTTAATTCATTACATAAGATATGTATTAGAATAAAAATGATTGTACAAAGTCTATATCTCACTTATGTTAGTAATTTCCTTCTAAAGACATATTTCGACATGTATTTTGTTAATAGAAGTTCTCACAATTTTTCTTAAAAACCCTAGTTGGGTCTTTTTTATTTTATTTTTAATATTCGGTTTGAGAGTGAATATAGTTTGTATATCTATAGTTTGGCTATATAACCTATTGGTGGTGTTGGACCTGCCAACATTCAGGGGATCTTCCCGTTATGAAGTCCCAATCATACCTCATACCGTTTTGTGTAGGAGTCCTATCCGATATAAAGGCCTCATTTCCAAATCCTTAATATTTGCCTTGGCTCTAGCTATTAGCACAAGAGAGTGGTGCGAGGATGTCTTCGAAAAATAAGGAAGGTGTGCCTACAGAGTGTTCAGTTGCAACTGTGTCGAACTGTGTCGAGGTTCTCCTACTACAAAGGGAAAATAAAAGTGAGACTCTAAGTGAGAGGTAGTAGTACCACCCACGAAGAGACACACATGAACTAGAAGGACCCATCCAATACCCAGCACAATAGTCCACAGCAAATGTGACAATCGTTACAACCAACCAACAAGCAAAGATTTGTCTAGTATCTCACGAAATAGTCCACAAGGATGAGACAACAATAACAACCATTGTAAAACATTCTCAATAATATAAGCACTAAAATAACCAAAATAGTTCAACTATCTTATTACATGTGAAAGAAAACAGGAAATAAAAATGTCCACATAATAGTCTTACAAACGTTCATTGGCCATGCATGAAGAATGTGTCAGACTTAAAAGGATTCTATAATTAAGAAAATGTTCCATGACACATGTTTACAATGTACATCATTAGCCCCATTAGTGGGACATTGGAGCCACTCCTTGCTCCTCAAAGAACTAGTTAATCTCTCTAATTCCTTGTGGGAGGAGCAAAGGTGAAAAGTCTTTTGCTCATACAATGGGGGGTATATATAACCAAGGGGTTATGCTTACCCCTTATGACTCTTTGACTACCCTCATGACTATTTGACTTCCTATGACTTTTTAACTCACATGACTCTTCGTATTCGTGTGTGTCCTTTGGAATTCCATTTTAAAATACATTTAAATATAATATACATGGAACACAATAGTGATGTGGCATATGACCACTTATGACATGACACTGCTAACATGGATTGTTTGATGATGTGGCAATGTTAACTTAATGTTGTTGTTGACTGTTGGATGTCTTCTTGGACATTCTTTCTCTTCTTCGATGCATGGCTTAGTGATGTAGGGTCTTCAATGATCTTTAGTCTTGGATGGTAGTTGCAAACTTGTGTACCTTTTTTCCTGCTTAATTTATCCTTTTGTGAGTTCAATTGCAAGAGTCTTTAGGAATGCTTCCCTCCTCCTTCCCCTTATTCATCATCTCAACATGACTTGATAGTGTACTTGTTCCTACAATTCACTTGTGACAGGACAACATCAATCCAAAAACTCCCTAGTCTAAGATGATGCATTCTTAACCATGAATTGAGCTCGGGACAAGACACAAATTGGGGAAAAGGGCTTGGTGTAGTTCCAAGAAAAAGGGGGAGAGCTTGGGCTCTGAGAATGTGCAATGTGCAGCTCCGAGAGGCTTGAAAGACATAACTGCATAGTTTCTGGAGGCAGTGGGGTCTGACTAAGGGAAAGGGAATTGGAGGAAACATATATGCAGTCTTGGAGGCCAAGGGAGGTTGGTATTCTATTTATTGTGTAATTCTAGTATATAAGGAAAAGGTGTGAGGGTTGATGATGTAAAGTGCACAGTTCAAGGCTTACTGGGAGACACAACTACACAATTTTGGAGGTTAAGATCGAGAGCTGGACTCAGGAATTACCTAGAGAAGAAGCCCTAGAGGATAGGGACTGTGCACTTCATAGTTCCAAGAAACAGGGTCACGGCATAAAGGGCTAAGAATACACAATGTGTAGTTTAGTCAGGGCCTGGTGAGGCTAAGTTGCCCGATCAGCGAGATTTTCTGAAAATGGCTAAGTGCAGAATGGGTGATGGACTTATGATGGACCTTGACTGTGATCACACACTCAACATAATTTGATGACATGACAACATAGATAATAATAACACATTAAAAAATTATTTCCCTATGTGTGACTACCTCATGACAAGATACGACAAGTGCGACACTTAAGATAAGCTTTAAGGTGACCTTGATGACACTTGTGCGACAATGCTCAAGACTTTGTGTAAGGATGCGAAAGATGTTTACATGGTTGAGATAATGCAAATACACAAATACTAACCTTCGAAACCATCAGAAAAGGCTCGCAAACATTATATGACAGTCAAACATGTGAAAATATGACAGTTAATCTAACATGCAAAATGGACGAAAGAACTTCGAGAAATCTCATGAAATGAGCTATAGTGTTTGCAACAAAAATGAAAATACCAAGGAAGGCTCTAAAATTTGAGTGTAAGGAAAAATTTGGGAGGGTATTGGAACATCTATAACACTTGGCAACACATTGGTTGAACTCCAACTTCTTTTTCTTGGTTAACTTCTTTTCTGTAGAGCCTTAGTTCTCAAGGGAGTTTTCATTCATCTTGCATATTACTTTGGCCTTCCCACTTACCACATGAATAGACATGGTTCCCTTTATACCTTCTCATTTGAACATAACATAAGATTCATCATAATCACAATGTTTCAAGTTGGGAAGGGTAGTGTAGCTTGCGAGCTTAATATTTCCGGAGTATACTTTTCATCTTTGGTGTTGCTCCACTGCTAGTAGTCCTAGACAGTATCTCGACAGAGTCATGTAGGAACACAAACGTTGCTTTGTTGCTAGTGGGCCTATATAATACCCCAATGGAGTTGCTTACTTCACCTCTATGTGTATGAGGCCTTTCTCTTATTTCATCTTTATTTATTTATTTAAAAAGAACTGAGAATTAGCACTTATTTATTTTGGGGAGGAACAAAGATTCTGACTTATTGAGAGTAGAAAAGGTTGTTCCTTTAGAGAAGCATATAAAGACCTCTGATTTAGGTTTTCCTGTGTAGATTTTCCCCCTTCTCTGTTTCTACTAGTTGGATAAGCTTTAGAACACCAAAAACCGAGTATAGACATGAGGTTTTCGGACTAGACATGGGTTCATGGTTAGATCAAAACTCTCCTTACAAACAGATCATGTTTTCCATTAGAACATCATCAACCAAAATATTTAACCAACACAAGGAAGACGGAGATAAGACTAGCGAAAGGATGAAGTGTCACAATATTCTTTACAGTTCGACCACACACACTTAGAAGCCACAACATATTAACAGCACTTATTCTCATAATGGAAACCAAAACAAAATTAAAACAAACAAACAAACAACAAAGAGCAAAAGAAAAGACTATGTACATTATGTAGGGCACACCCCCATATTTTGATTGAAAGTATTGTTTCAAGTCTTGGCAATTGACAAGGAGAGAATCAGTGTTCCCGTAAAGTGATTTAAGATGATATGTGGGTTGGAAAATATTTTCATTTATGATGAATGGCCCAATCCATAGGGATTAAAACTTAGTGTGTTTGACTTTGTCCTTGTGGGCTTTATCCCACTTTAATACTAGGTCACCCACACTAAAGTTATTTTTCCCTGCAAAAATTTTATCAAACCACCTCTTGATATGACTCTAGTGAAGTATGAATTTTTCTTTAGCTTTCATCCTCTCTTCCTATAGCTTATTAAGATTTTCCATCCTACGCTAAACCACCAGACATGGCTTGCCTTGGGACTCTTGTAACAACTGGAGAGAGGGAAAGTACATATGCAACGGGGGGATGGCTTCGTTTCCATAGGCCAGGAAGTAAGGGGAGGTGATTAGGGAAGTTTTTGGCATGACTCAATCAACCCATAGGGAATTCACTAAAGTAGAGTGTCAATTTTATTGTTAAGAGAATATGGTATTTTTGATGATGCAAATAAGGTTCTTGTTTGTGGATTCAGCAAGGCCATTCCCCTGTGGATAGTAATTAGTTGAATTATTCAATATGATACCATTATCCAATGAAAAATCATAAAGCCTTAACAATAAAAGTATGTTTCATTGTCAAAAAAGGCTATGTAGGAACGTCAAACCTAGAAATGATGTTTTGCTCCATAAAGCTAATGAATTCTTGATTGTTCACATGTTTGAGCAGAACTTCTTCTATCCACGGCATCAAATAATTTGTAGCAGTGCTACTTTGACGAGTGAGGGAAAAATTCCCCAATAATGTCCAAGCCCCACTATTGAAAAGGTTCTTCCACTAAAACGAAGATGTTGACTTCTTATCTCTACTCAAACACCTTTGATAGACCAGAAACTTGTGGGCATAAGCAAGAGCATCTTTGAATAATATAGGCCAGTAAAAGATGACCTGCATAAACTTATGTGCTATAGTGTTGCCTACAATGTGTCCCTTGATTGGTTCGTTGTGGAGATTGTGAAATACCTTTTCTTAATCGTGTGCCTCCAAGCACCTAAATAATACTCTGTTGTGGTGCTTTCTGAATGGAACCCCATGTGCCAACTGATAAGATAATTCCTTATTTCTGAGTGTCATTTTCTTCCATGTGGAAAATTGAGAGGGAATTGTGTTGTGCTCAAGGTGTTGGTGCACATTCATGTACCAAGAGTTTATGCTTATAGTGCAGGAGACTCACTCAACCTTATACATCTCAATCTCTTACTCCCATCCTACAAGCTCTTCTTCTTCCCCTTTTTCATTTACTACTTTTGGTGCTAGTTGGAAAAGACCATGACCTTTAATGTGTGAACTGGTTTGATTTCTAGATCATACTATTGGATCCCATTCATCTAATTCGCTCTCCTTTCACCCATCTCTTGTTGAATAAATAGTGACCTGACCGTTGTGTGTGGAATAAAGATAACACAATGGTTCTTCAACAGATAAGGCCTAAAGTGTTTTACCACCTTGTACACTACATAAGCATGTTTTTCCACATCGGTGTAGTTAAACTTTGGTCCTTGCACATTTTTCTCATGAAGGATACAGGGAATTCATTGTTCAATTCATCATTTTGAGTGAGTACACGAACAAGAGAGGCATCGAAAGAAAACATGTAGAGAAAGAAATATTTACCGAAGGTTGGGTTGTATAATGCAGGTGCTTCTACTATAGCCTACTTTACAGGAAATCACGTCCTTTTCCATTTTATTCCATTTATAGATTGTGTCCTTCTTCACCATCTCCTGTATTGGTTTAACAATTTGGGCATAGTCGGAGAAGAACTTACGGAGGAAGTTGATCTTCCCCAAGAAATACTGAATGGCTCTCTTATTCACTGTGAAGGGAATTTGCGTGAACATCCTAACCCTGTTTGGGTCTACCTTGATCCCACTTTTAGCAATGATGTGTCCCAAGAGATTACCTTAAGATACTGCAAAGATACTTTTCTTGAGATTCAATTATATTTCGTACTTGCAACATTGCTCAAAACTCTTCTTAAAGTGGCGTAAGCAGTTTGACCTTTGTTTAGAGAATAATGTTACATCATCAAGATATACCACTATGCTCTATCCAATGAGTCCATGGAAGGTGATTTCCATAGTAGGTTAGAATATTGAACCGATGTTTATTAGTCCAAAGGACATTCATTGTAACGCGAATGTTCACTACTTTATTTTGAATGTTGTCTTGAGTCTACCAGGTTCTACAACCAGAACTTCATTATATCAAGAATATCCATCTAGCATATAAAACATTTCGAACCCTAATACTTTTTGCAATATTTTCTCCATGAGAAGCATGAGGTAGTTGTCGTTTTCCGAGGTGTGGTTGAGAGTTTTGAAATATCCCTAGACTTA
Source organism: Pinus taeda (assembly GCA_000404065.3). Classification (NCBI taxonomy): domain Eukaryota; kingdom Viridiplantae; phylum Streptophyta; class Pinopsida; order Pinales; family Pinaceae; genus Pinus; species Pinus taeda. Next base: position 14,945 of record APFE031128988.1, read on the forward strand.
CTCACAGGAACCAAATTTTACACCCACATCAAGTGTCGCACTTTTTATATGATTCAAGAATCCAAAATATTTCTAAAATCCTTTTGTATGACAAGCTTAAGCATTAGATGTACTTTCCTTAGCTTCTATTGGAATGGCTTGGCCCCTTCCTTGATTGATAGTACATGTTGTATGATTCGTATGTCATATGTCTTGAGTTCATCATATTCCCAAGCAAAGACATTATGGTGCTACTTAAATAAGTGAATGAAGGCTTTCCACTCCTGTGGTGTGCAATAAGTACCAATATTAACATATTTCATATCCTCATTAGTTCCCAAGTTAATATGTTCATGTGATAGAGTGGAAGTGTGGGCCTTGGCATTGATTGGTCCCAGGAAGTGGTTATGTATATCATATAATTTTTCCAATGATACCACACCTTTGGGGATGAGGTTTCCTTTACTTCAATTGGCTGCATCTTGCAGTGCCTATTCGAGCTCGTCCTCATTGATCGATGTGTCTTTGAATACCTCAACATTCACCATAAAACATAGTATCTATTGGTTGTCATAAAAAACACATAAATTAGTGATATTATCTGGGATGGAAGGATATAAAGATTTGAATAGAAAAATCATCCCTCAATGGTGACATCCTAGAAGTAGCATTTACTAATACATCCTTAACTGCATTATGCATTCTTGGAACAAAAATAATTTTAAAAGCTTGGAAATGTGAGATAAGACACCATACTTCTTGTTGATAAATTTTAAGATGAGGTGACACACAATGTATGGTGTTACGTAGCTATTGCACCATGATTTCTGAGTCACCTACCACTTTTAGGATGGAAAAATTGAGGTCAATGGATTTTTGCAAGCCCACAATAAGTGCTTTATACTCTTCAGTGTTATTCATTCACTTCAATTCCAAGTGGCTAGAGATAAAATTATTTTTTTACAGTGGGTCTATTAAAATGCAACCATCTCCATAGCCCTCTTGTATTTTGGAACCATCAAAATAAATATTCCAAACATCATATGTACAGTGACTGTGAACTGCACTAATACTATTATTACTACTACCAACTGTACAAAGTTAGTTATTTCTAGTTGGATAGGGAAGAAAATCCAACCGTGTGTCTAGTAGAAATGAGGATGGTTATGCAAGATAACACCTTAGTTGAGTTCTAAGAAAGTAATTGTTGAAAATTAATTTTGTGAAAGCAATTGGCTCATTTTTCCCATTCAAGGGAGTGATAGTGTGTTTCATATATCTCTTCGATTCTACCTAGATCTGATTATTTATGCCCCTGTATGGAAGCCATAGATGTGACCAGTTTGAGGAAAAGTACCGTTGTAGCTTGTTATACTAGTCTCTACTCAACAAAACTTTGTATGCTTTTGGAATGTCCATAATCACTATGTTGATGAATTGGTGAATTCGTTGACTAGCAGAATAATATATGCATCTATATTTTCTTGGTAACAGATAATGGCATGATGTTCATCGATTCATCATAATCAACCAATCAATTGTGTACAATGAAATTGAAGTTTTCAAAAGTTAACAAGAATGAAGGGCAGAATGTGTTTGCATCCATCATAAGTGCATTATGTACAAATGTGAGAGTATCATGAGACTTGTTAGATACCTTTTTTGAAGAGGTAGCATTACTTATAGAGGTTTTCCCAAGTTCCCATAGAAGGATTTCCCACTGGATCGTGATATTTGTTAGTTCAAACATGGATATGTTCACATGAACCTTCTTCATATCATCCAGATTGTTATAATCCATAACAGGAAGAATGACCGAGGTGTCAGGGAATGGAACTTGGTTTGTGGTTTCCGGAGAGATGGTTTTTTCCTTACTAATTTCGGAAACACTTTTCTTTGAGACTGCTTTCCTGGACTTGCTCTGAGCATTCTATGTTGAGTTATCGAGTTGGTTGATTTTTGTTAACAAATTTTCTTTGAATTTCTGCTTCAAAAATTTAATTATGGCGGTTGACCCTTGGCTTCTTATGTTGTACCGATTGTTCTTCTTTTTTTTGGATCGTCACATGGAGGCTGCTTGTCATTAGTATTCTCTGGGTTGTGACAATATAGATAAACATGTTTAATGCATGCCCAACACTTGGAGCTTCATTAAATGTAGTAGCTTCTTCCTTTTCTTCATTAGGCTCAATATTCTCTTCAACCATGACCAAATTAACAATTTGTGTAGACATCATGCTCATGGCTTGATTCCATTATGGGCACATTTTTTTCTCAATGCCGCTCTTGGTGAAACATGCAATATTGATTCATGCCCATATTCTCAATGTTCAAAGTAGCATTGGAGATGTGTTTAGACTTTACTAGTTGGTTACTACCACTACTAGAAGCTACGCTCCTTTTGAGTTGGTTAAACCTAGGAGGCTTGCTGCTCATGGTAATCTCACTTATCCTTTGTTTGAGTTTTTTCATTTCAGTGGACAGGGACTTGATGAGACGAGTGAGGCTTTCAAGATCATTTGGTTCTTTCTCTTTAGCCCTTCTCATAGAGGCATGAGACCGCTTACACATGTTCTTGGAGTCTTTTGTTGGTTCATCATGTGAGATGACTCTAATAGCATGCATTTCCTTCTCTACAATGATAGTGTCTTCGTAATTTTTTGTCAATGTTTGTTTCACAATTCTCTTCAAAAACTTCATAATACTTGCTGGAAAGGCATAAGTGTAGTAATCTATGGTGATGGAGTCATGAGCTTTTTTTCTTTTGATAAATTTGTCCAATATGTGATTAAACCTCTAGTTGAAATCTTTCACTTTTTCATTTTCTCCATCTTGATATTACCAAGCTCTTTCAATAACATGGCGCGTGTCTTGTCATTAGAAATTTATTCAAGAAATATTTTCTTTAACCCCCTCCAATTGTGGATGAAGTTTGGAGGAAGGATGTGATAAAATACAGCTTCCCTACCATCCAAGGTACATGGGAAAAATATACATGCAACATCATCATAATGTACCTCAAGTGTTTGCAGATGTAGGTAAAAGTTGTTCAAATGGTCTTCAACCTTTAATTTCTTATGAGGGTCATACTTCGTTAAAAGCTTCTCTAAATGCCTTGGAATATTATGTAGGATACCTAGAAGTGTGAGTGGGCCCTGAGTCATCTAATCCAGGTTTTGGTTTGTGATGTCTTATTCTTCACTATCCTCCTCTTCTTTATCAGAGTCTGATAGCTCTTCTTCCTCTTCTTCTTCTTCTCTGCATGTCCCACTGAAAGTTGCACCAGAGATTAGAATTTTGCCACCATTACCACCGTGAAAGAGTGGAGTCTCTTCTTCCTTTTCCACAAACTCTACTAATTCCTCAAGAGTGGATAGAACCATGTCTTCAACAAATGAGACTATTATCCCTATGGAGGTGGTCTCATTCTTTGTTGGAGAATACGGAATACACATTACTCCTAGAATCAATCCGGCAACTTTTACAAATTGATGGGTGATGGTATAGATGTACCAAATCTGAGTGTATGGAATTTCACATTCAATCCTGGGCTGAGAAGAATCACAAACTTCAAAAGCATGAGTAGGGGAGGTGGAATTGACATTTTTTCCTTGACTAGAAGATGTAATGATGAGGTTAGGTGATCCATCAGCCATAAAATACTAGCTTCCCTCCTTCTAGCGCCAGAAATGGTGACGATGCTAGATTCACCAATATTCAGGGGATCTTCCCAATATGAAGTCTCAATCATACCTCGTACCATTTTGTTTCAGAGTCCCATTTGGTATAAATGCCTAGTTGTCAAATACTTAAAGATTTTCCCTGGCTCTAGCTATTAGTACAAGAGAGTGATGCAAAGGTGTCTTCAAAAAGAAAGGGAGGTGTCCCTCATGAGTGTGAAGTTGCAACTATGTCGAGGTTTTACTACTGCAAAGGGAAAAGAGAAGTGAGCCTCTAAGAGAGAGGTAATAGTACCACCCAAGAAGAGACACACATGAACAAGAATGATATGTCTAACATCCATCGGAATAGTGCATAACATATGTGATGGTCGTTACAACCAACCAGCAAGGAATGATCTATCTAGTATCCCCCAGAATAGTTCAGAAGGATGGGACAACAATAACAATCATAAAAGCACATTCTCAATAATATAAACACTAAAATAATCGAAATAGTTCAACTATCTTAGCACATGTGAAAGAAAACATGAAATACAAACATCCATGGAATAGTCTTACAAACATTCATAGTGCATGCATGAAGAATGTTCCAACCTTAAAATTCTTCTATAATTAAGAAAAAAATCCAAGACACATGTTGACAATGTTCATCAATATCCCTAGTAGTGGGACGTTAGAGCCACTGCTTTCTTCCCAAAGAACTAGATTATCTCTCTAATGCCTTGCGGGAGGAGAAAAGGTGAAAAATCCTTTGCTCATACAATGAGGGGGTATATATAACAAAGGGGTGATGCTTCCCCCTTGTGAATTTTTTACTACCCTCATGATTGTTTGACTTCCTATGACTTTTCAACTTACGTGACTCTTCATATTCATGTGTGTTGTTTGGCCTTCCAATTTACAATGCATTTAAATATAATATACATGGTCCACAATAAGTGATGCATATGATCACTCATGACATGACACGACATGAATCTTGATGATGTGGCATTGTCAAGTCACTGTTACTTCTAAGTGTTGGATGTCTTCTTGGATATGATTTCTCTTCTCCTCTACATGGCTTGGTGATATGCGATCTTTAATGATATTTAGTCTTAGAAGGTATTTGCAAACTTGTGACCCTTTGCTTCTTCTTGATCCATCCGTTTGTGAGTTCAACTACAAGAGAGTCTTTAAGCATGCTTCCTTCCTTCTTATCCTCCTTCATCATCTATCCATGACTTGATAGTGTACATGTTCATGCAATTCACTCATGACAAGACTACATCAATCCGAAAACCTCGTAGTCTAAGATGATGCATTCATATCCATGAATTGAGCCCAAGACAAGTCACTGACTGGGGAAAAGGGCCCAGTGACTATGCATTACATATTTCCAGTGGAAAGGGGGAGAGATTGGTCTCTGAGACTATGCAATGCATAGGTTGAGGAGGCTTGAAATACATAACTCTATGGTTTCTGGAGGTAGTGGGGTCTAGTTGAGGGAAAGGTATTTGGAGGAAGTATCTACGCATATTTGTAGGCGAAGGGAGGTTGGCCTTTTGTGCATTGCGAAATTCCAATAGAAAAGGAAAAGGCTTAAGGGTTGAAGATATGAAGTGTGCAGTTCAAGGCTTACCGGGAGACGCAACTGCGCAATTCTAGAGGTCAAGATCAGGAGTTGGACTCAAGAATTGTGCAGAGCAGCAGCCCTAAAGGACAGGGACTGCACACCACACAATTCTAATTAACAGGGATACAACCTATGGGTATAATACTGTGCAGTGTGTAGTTCAATCGGGGCCCGGTGAGGCTAAGTTTCCCGGTTAGGAAGATTTTTTTAAAATGGATAAGTGTAGAATGGGTGGTGGGCCTTGATTGTCATCACACACTTAGCATACTTTGATGACACGGAAACATAAATCATCAGAAGACGTGAACAAATCATTCCCCTATGTGTGACTACCTCATGACAATATACAACAAGTGTGACACTTAAGATAGACTTTAATATGATCGTGTGACACTTGTGCAACAGTGCTCGATAATTTGTATATGGATGCAACAGATGTTTACATGGTTTGGATAACTCAAATACACAAATACCAACCTTTGAAACCATTATAAAAGGCTTGCAAACATTGTATGATAGTCAAACATGTAAAAATATGACTATTAATCCAACATGCAAAAGGGACTAAAGAACTTCGAGAAAGCTCATTAAATGAGCTCTAGTGTTTGGAACAACAATGAAAAGACCAAGAAAGGCTATGAAATTTTAGTATAAGCCAAAATTTGGGAAGGTGTTGCAGCTATGTATTAGAAGAAATTTGATTATACAAAGTCTTTATCCAACGTATGTTAGTAATTTCCTTCTAAAGACATATTGGGCATGTGTGTTGTTAATATAAGTGCTAACAAATTTTCTTAAAAACCTTATTTGGTTTTTTTTTTTAATATTTGTTTTAAAAGTGAATACAATTCTTATATCTATAGTTGGGCTATATAACCCTAAATACCCATTACTCACAATGCTCTTTTGTTAACTATGAATGATTCTCTTTTGCGGTCTTGGTTATCATTTCTTACACTATTGAATTTTACTCCTGGGTTTGTTACTTTATTTATAAAGTGTTCAAATTCTTTCTAATTTGTTAATATTTTTCACTTTATTTATAAAGTGTTCAAATTCTTTCTAATTTGTTAATATTTTTCTTTGTTGGGGAGATAGAATTTTGTTTCTATTTCTGAAGAAATTAAAGGTAAATACTTTATTGTATATTCACAACAACAAATTATAGTTAACTCTTTCATTCATAATAATTATTTTCTTAAAATCATATTTATAATATATTCCAATTACCTTTTCAGCTAAACTCTATAACTATTTTTCTTGCAAGTTGCTTCCTCCCCTAGCGAAGTGTAGCTATAAAGGGTTAGCTAACTTCTAATTCACATGCACTTGGTTGGAATTCCATGCTCACTTTGGCGTGAAAGTAGTGGATGAAGACGAGAATTATTTTGTTGTTATTAGTTTAAAGTATTATTCTAGTCGCAAAGACTATCTATATGGCTACAACCTTTTGTATTAATTACTAGTTCTGGAATATTTCCTCCAGGAACTCACACTTTAAATAAATTCCTTAAGGGCTCTACCCCGAAGTTTACTTTTATATATTTTGGGTTGTTAATTCAAGTAAAACAAGAAACCCTTGTGGATTTTATATAATATATATATATATATATATATATATATATATATAATTCCTCAAGTGTTTGTGTATAATAGTCAATATAACGACGTGCGTGACTATTTATCCTTCAATTCCAATTAAATATATTATATAAGTGATAGTGTATATACTTGCTCTGTATAACTTGCGGACAATATTTCTTTGATATTCTTCTTTTATATATATATATAAAATAAGAAAATAACTTACTGGTTCCGATACTAGATTGTATGAAGGCATTATAGTTGTGTTAGTGATCTACAATGCTCTTTTCTATTTATTTTTTAAATATAAAAGAAGGAAATTCATATATATATTGGTCATGATTTCATTGTTTCTCTTATTCGTACTATTAATTTTCTATTGAAATATTGAAAACAACATATTTATCAGAATAATACATTTCATTTCCCATCATAGTTTTTTACTTCGAATTATCTTAGAATTCATAATTCTAATTTATAGAAATTATTCTATAATTCAAAAAAATCGTTTTTCTTCTTCTATCAACTCACACAATCATTTTAATTTTGATTCTATGGAACAATATATTCTAAATATACATATAACTTCAATTTCACTATTTTCATTGTTTTTCTTTCTCTACTATAGAAAATTTTATGCATAACACAAATCCAAATCCTTTTCTAAACAACTAAGTACACAAGTTAGAGATATTTCCTTGAATACAATATTTTTATCTCTAGTAAATTAATTGTCCAGTATTAGGCTCCTCCTAACCATGACACTACAGTCAATGTCCCCTGGAGCAACGAGGTCTACAATTATTTTTCTCTCTATTTTATGCTACTTGCTTCTCTTCAATTTTTATTCTTCTTTCATAATAGTGAGACATAGGCAATTAAAATTAGTAGATATTATCCTATATACCACTCTTTTTGTGGTTAATAATTGTCTCCACCTCACCAATAGTTGGCAGGTAGTAATATGCTCATTAATGAGCTCATGTTTCCCACTCTAGAGGAAAACTCCATGTCTTCTAGGAAATAATTATTTGGCCAATATCATAAATCGTCAATTAAATCTAATCATTAATATTAGATTGTTAAGACTTCTTGATGGGTATTAACACTTTCACAATAAAGTAAAGTCTTTTTCTCTTTCAACAATTTGTTCTTGACAGTTAATTTCCTAGATTTTTCTTTATTCACAAAATAAAACATAATAATTACAACTTTACAATAAGTTATTATTAGTAATGATTCATCTTAACTCAAAATTTATCAAGCGTCAAGGGGGATCAAATCTTGGGAGGTGCAAACATTTAACCTCTTTTTTAAGTGCAAAACTTGAGGAAATATTTACACCTCCAAATATTAGATCCCTCTCAACGCTTGATATATCTATTGTTAAGATGGATCTAGGCTTGTATTCTATCTAAATGTAATATTCTAACTCCATATTAACCTTCGATCCATCTTAACCAAAATTCTAACTAAATGTAATATTCTAGAGATAAAATGTAATATCTATGTTTAATATAGATCTAATATGTTAGGTCCCTATAATACTAGTGATTACCCCATTATATTGTAGTTGTATCCCTTATTAATATTATTGTGCCCCTATTGTCCCCATATTGTTATTACTATGCCC
>APFE031128991.1:0-11799 GCA_000404065.3 Pinus taeda
TTGCTAAGGTTTTGCAAATGGGGTAGCAAGCTAAGTGGGCTTGATTGTGGGAAAAACTCCACAGTTAAGCGCGCTTGAGCCAGAGGAGTTCTGGGATGGTGACCTCCTGGGAAGTCCTGGTTACCGGGTGCAAGCCCCGGAAGTGATGATTGATGCTATGTGATTCGTTCTCCACATTTCACTAGTTTCAATCCCACTTCTTCACCCCGGTGAGCATCACCCGATGCAATGAGTGCTAAGTGAACTATTCAAAAATCATGAGAAATTAGTCAATTACGACTACCTCTCATGGAAATGGTCATACATGAATGACTTTAAAAATAACGCAGTTGAATCCCAAAATGATATCTAATAGTGAATACCTATTTTCTTGGGATGTTTTTTGGCCTTTTTCTTTTTGGTAAACTTTGCATGCACACTGCTAATAAGGATTGTGCAATTCCCTAGGATTGGGCAACTTCTTGACTCAATGAATTGTGCAATTTCTGAGCTCAAGGGGTGGCTTGCACAATTTCCATCAACAAGGTTAGGTTTCCATCGAAAATTGTGCAGTTCTCAAACTCAAGGTTGGTGGGCTAAGAAGGATTTTGGAGGCAAGGCTGGCTTACCTTCCAATATTGCACCCAATAATGCTGCAAGGTCAAGTTAGAAGGGTGCCTGTGACTTAGAAGATTTAGATTGGGATCAAAACGAGTTAACACAAGCATGCATAAAAGATAAGGCTTTGACATAATAAGAATACTTGATGACAATAAAAGATGAGCTCTTGTGGATAGAAGGAAGGCTCCAAAATGAAAGCATGGGAAATTTTTTGGAGGGTGGTTGTAGCATCTACAACAGAACCAATTAAACAAATGCATTAACCATGCATTCACACCCTAGCTAGGAAATCATACATGCAACTTGTTACCTGCAAAATCTTCCTGTTGAAGTTGTTGATCAAACCTTCTCCTTGCTCTCCTTTGCTTTGTCATTTTCCTTCCTTTGCTTTCCTTTGTTTGCTTGCTTGCTCTCTCCTCTTGGAACTCTCGTTCTCTCTAAAAACTAATCCAAGCCAAAAACCCATCCAAGCCAAAAACTATGAACTAGTCCTTTGATGCCTTTTTATTATTGATGTCTTCTTTTTCTTCATTTTTCCTCTAATTTCCTTAGCATGCAAATCTGTGTCTCTTCACCTTCCTTTCCTCATATTTTCCTTTATTTTCATTTTTAAATGCCAATTAATGCTTCTTTGCCTTTGCTGATTTCTATAGTCATAAACACACCAAAAGTGATGTCCACTATAGTGTTTTTTCGTAGCATTCAACTTGGAATACATGTCCTATGACCTTGGTATTATTTTGCCTTTATTATCTTTTATTACATGAACACCTGGGGCTGTTACAGTGGATCTGAGAATTAAAGCTCAGTTTGACCAATCTACTACAAGTTCAACTCCACAATATCAAACAGGCAAAGATGGATGAACCATCATGGGAAAATCACTTCGATGCATTCAATAAGTGGGGAGTCTTTGATAAGAAATGGACTACAAATGTCCAAATGATACACCTAACAAGCATTCAATATATTTTTGGCACTCCCCCAGCCACCAAAATTCAAGGCCTAAAAGAAGAAGCTGCAAAATTCATAATTAGTTGATATCACAATGGCAGATTATGGTTGGGAAAACCACTGCATATCATGCTAATTACTATCCATAGTATCATGGGGTATCCAGTGTCAAATTGAACATGTTGGAAGCAATCAAACATATTACCAAGATAGAGAAAATATATAATTGGGCGGAGTATGTTGTTGATATGACAAACTAGGAGTGTCAAAACTCTTGTAAAAATATTTGTTTTCCATCTTTATTAATTTGGTTAGCTATGAAACAAGTTTTCTCTAGTTAATGAGGCAACTTTTATAAAGAAGTATGTTTTGTTGATGAAAATTTATAAAATATTTTCACATGGTTGGTCAAGATCCCCTAGGTCAGTTGTGCCATAAGAGCTATTTAGGTATTGGTTGTATGTTTTAAAAAATATGGAAGATTCCTCAAAAAATTCGATGGATGCTTCTTGGCACGTCACACATTCATCTATGCCTGAACCTGACGAAGGTTTGGTATATCAACTCTAGTGATGTCAACCCTTAGGACCTTCCTTACTACCCTTTTGTCAAACAAGTATTTTAGGAATTAAGTTTACAAACAAATATTGTCTTCCCCATTCCACCACATGCTTGGGAGCTGTAGACTAAAATATTCCTGCCATTAATAAACATGAAGCAGGAGGAAGAGTAGGAAGTAGAATTATATATAATTCCATTCAAATTCAACTTGTTGAGGCCTCTGCGAGAATCCTCAGATAATTTTGCAATACAGTAAGTTGAAAGATCTCTCAAGGTCAAAGATTAGGGAGTCAGAATCAATTGGAAAGAAGTCTTAACTAACATCATACTCGAAAACCCTAAATTGCAACACTGACTTGACTCAATTACAAAACAAGTCTTGGAGGAGACGACTAAAAAGGGAAAAGCGGCCAAAAATCCAAGGAAATCTCAAGATTTTTTGGGCTCTTATGTCGGCCCATCAATTTTATAGTCTGTGGGACACACAAAGGAACTTTTCATTGAAATATTCAAGAAAAATATGATGGTTGGGCCACAAAAAGAATCACATCAACAATCGACACCAATATAGACGACTGCTCAGAAGGGAATCTTACCACAAAAACAGACCCAAAGTCAGTTGAGCGAAGGTGGAAATTAAAAGGAGCAAGTACCAAACATCGACCTAGCCTCGAACTTGCCTCCCATCAGTTTAAAAACTATTGTAGGAGTGAATGGTGGACATAATAAAACAACGGATCAATAGGTTGACATTCATGTGATTTCATCAGAACAAGTCAAGTCGATTGACTTGGGCAAATGTAATTTATTAAAGGTTGAACCATAAATGGAAAACACATTTGGTACATCCCTGACTTAGCAACAAAACCCATCAACATAGCTAACAACGGTTGACATAACCACCTGAACATCGAGAAAATGATCAACAAAAGAAAGGTCTACTAAACCATACAACCTCACTTATGCATCTGACAAACTTGTATTTACTTCTCTAAAATATTCAATGAAATAGGCTAGAGGAAAATGGAAAAAGAGAGCATTTAATGACGATAGGTTAAAACAAAAGAAGTAACAAGAAGATGAGGTTTAGTTATATTGCAGGACTTGGGTAGCAAAAACACTCAATTTTGACATTCTGAGTAGCGTTGATGATCCACTTGTTGTTATTCATTAGTTAGTATACCTGTTGGTTGACTATAATGTGGAAATAAATGAATAGGTCTCTAAGCTTCAACAACGAGAAAAGGCATAGGGAAACTAGGATTTGTTGAGAATCATCCATGAGAAATATAAGGAATTTTTGAAGTCCAAGCAAAAATTAGAAAAAACACTAGACAAAGTTGCTACATTAGGTACAATCCTCAATAAATGGTCGACACATATGTCAACAACATGCATTCGATTGATAGCAGAAAAAAACACTTATTTGTGACTTGTCTTCATGGCAATACACAGTCTTTGAGATTCGGGTGAGGACTACATTGGAGAATCAAATTGCATACAAAAATAAGGCAGAGATTCAATTGATTCAGGAGGAAAGATAATGGCTTAGGGAAGGAAAGAAGGTACAGCTAGAAGCATCCAACACCATTAATCAATTACACACCATCCAACGCCATTAATCAGCTACAAACCATCCATGATAGAATCAAGTGGCTAGAGAAACAAGGTACACCTAACCAACAACTAACCCAACAAACTTCAGTGGCCAACAAAGTTCAATACTTGGTAGATTTAAAGACTTTTGAGTTTCAAGCTCAGTAATAAATAAAATATTAGTCAATATTCAACCAATATTTACAATTAGTCACACCTGTCCTTCAGATAGGCACATATCCAAGAACAATCGGCAATACCAACACCTCCTCAGCCCAAGTTTCAATTTTTTGAACCAAGCATGTCAGAATGTGGCCTAGCACTTGAACAAAACTCTAACGTACAATAGATTGAAGTGGATAGATCCAACTGGTCACCAAGAGATAAATAGAGACAAAGAATCCACATTCTAAGTTCACCTAATAGGACTCAAGTAGCATCAATCAACCAACGTACAAGATCTGTTGGCTAGCCAACCCATGAATAACCAAAATCGCAATTGTCACCATTACCAACAAAGTGATTCCCAATCTTCTTTGCTCTCTTCTATTTCTATTTCCATCCTCATGAAATTTCTAAAATTTTCTAAGTTCACAAATATCTCCCTTCTTTGGATGAAGAAAGCATTGAGAGTGGGGGAGATGTTGGAGGGGCTAGTTGAATTAGTCGACTAGCCCATTTGAGTTGACTTAGAATAATTGCATTGTAAGTTGGTCAACTCTCTAGTCAATTCGACTGATCAAGTTGGTTTGGTACAGTCGATTCATATGGTTAAACTATTGTAACCATATATATATATATGCTTGTACTCGGCACTATGTACTAGTCTTGATTGGTTGTTGAGGATATCTAATATAAGTGTTTATTTTTTGGTTCTCTAGTACTTTGTGTCTCTTGTTTTTCTTGCATTGCTTATGATAACGTGGTTACTTATTGTTCCTTCCTACTGGAAACCATTGCATTCTTTTTGTTAGATTACACCAATATTTCTTCTTTGGGAAACCAAACTATATGCAGAAGAAGCCATTAGGGCTTGCAAGAAATAGTGGAATGGTAGCAAAGGGAAGGTTATAAATTCCATGGGAGCCTCAAGCGATATCTGCACAATTTCAAACAATAATTTTCTAAGGTTCAACTATAATCTTAATACTCAACATTGGTTGTGAACAAGCTTGATTCATACTCATTATGGGGAAATTCTTAACATAGTAAATGTAAACATTCCAATCAATCATAGAGAAAAATGTTGAAAAGTGTGCAACAAGAAATGCTAAATTTAGAATGTGCTAAAAATAGACTTGCTAAAAATAACATGTCTAAAAATAGCATTTCTGGGTCCCTTCTTATTTATAGCAGTCCCTAGTCTATCTATAGGAAGTAAAATTAATTTTGGTCTTAAAAGCAGTTTGAAATATTAATTAATTAATTCAGTTGAGTTAATTAATTAAGGAAATTCGAATTTGAAGTCTTTGTGAGCATGCACGAGTTTCCTCCAATGATTGAGGGAATAAGCATGAGTTTTATAATGAGAGAATCAGTTGACTTAGTTCTAACTAGTCAAGTCCAGTTAGATTATTTTAACAAGTTGTTAAAATAATAAAATATAGTTTGTTAATGCTTGCATGCATGTGACAACTATTATTTTAGATAACTCAGGATTCACTCATGGATAACTATTGCATGTCAGTTCTATCAGAGACCCAGTTGAGATCAGATGTGGGATAGTGTACTATCAGATGCTTAACTATTTCTAGTAAGTAGTTTTTGCATGGTTGAGGAACTAGTGTTCTCAAGGAATACGTAGTTGGACCATTGGTTGTTTTTGGTAAGTTGGAATTAATAGCATATGCTTTTGCTATTATTTCCTAAGAAAATTATGTAAGGACCATAGGTAAAGCCTATATAAACAAGGCTTGGTTGGTTCATGATATATATCTTCATATCTTCATAGTTCATTGAGAATTGAATAGCTTGAGAGCTAATTCTTTTTGTATTGTGAAGAGGATTTCCACTTGATTGATAATTCATGGTTGGGGTTTTATGCTGGTGCTTTCCCCTGGATATATCTTGTGTTATGTGTGATTAGTTCTCTTGATCAGTTATGCATGTTTCTACTTGATGTTGCTCATGAATTCGATTATGCTTCCACTTAATGTTTTGTAGAAGTAGAACAAGTATTATGCTTTCGGACATTGCATATATTGGTTTGTTCTACAGGTGAAATTTCTACAACATACTTAGAAATGAACTTTTCATAAATATTGAGATATGATGTGTGTACTATTTTTCATAAATATTGAGACTTGATGTGTGTTCTAATTATTTTTTTTATTTTTTTTTAAATACATGTTATTTTTATAAATATTGAAATTTGATGTGTGTAATAATTTTTCATTAAATATTTGAGATTGGATGTGTGTATTATAGAGACTTGGTGAAATATATATATTATTTTAAATTAATTTTTTATATTTTACAAATTTCATTTATAACCCATAAAATTAGCCATTCACTGTATATGAGCAAATAAGAAAAATAGAAATCAATTTCAAAAATAAAAAAATTCAAAAATATTCCATTTTAACAGTTTTTTTTTTTTTTTTTTTTTTTTTTTTTTTTTTTTAGATTTTACAAAATCTTTTTAAAATTTTTAAAAACTAATTGAAAGTAAGCATTTTGACATAAAAATTATTACAATATAATAGGCTCTATAAAAATGGTATTGTTAAAAAATTTCAAAAACTTATGTAAATTTTGTAAATTATTTTCAAAAGTTACACATTCATTAAAAGTCAAACATGAATTTGAAACACTTACCTTTAGAAGAAAATTTCATAAATATTGAAATTTGATATGTGTATTGTTTTTCATAAATATTGAGATTTGATGTGTGTAATATTATAACACTTGGTAGTATGAAGATTTATTTATTATTTATTATTTTTAATTTCATAAATAATGAAATTTTCATAAATATTGAGATTTGATGTGTGTATTATTATGACATTTGGTAGTGTATAATTTTTATTTTTTTTAAATAAAATTTACTTGACAAATTATATATATAACCTATAAAATTGTCACAATTTTTTTATTATTATTTTTTTCAAAACTTAAAAAATGAAACATAAAAATAAAGTAAAAAAAATTAAAAGTCAAAAATTTTGAACGATAAAATGATTACCATATAACTTACACATATTACCTTAAACAAAGTAAAAAAAAAAAAAAATCACTAAAAAACCCCATGTAAATATTTGATGTACGAAACAGAATACATTACACATAGATGTGACAAAAAAAATTACAACCAATTTTAAGTAGTTTTTTTATTGAGATGCATTTGGACCAACGGCGATTATTATATTCAATGAACTAACAGTTGTGCAATGAAGCTATATTTTGGATTTCTGTAAGCTTTTGTTTGTTTTGCAACAAGTGATATTCTAGCATCATTGTGTATACAACATAACAATATATATAAGGATAAATACCAGTATACTTGCAACTACGTTAAGGCAAGATGCACACTGGATAATGATAACCTTATGACAAGGGTTTTTCCATTGCATGTATGGTTAGTGTATGGCCAATGTAAGTAAAGTTGACACATAATAAAATTGTAAGAAAGGGTACAGTGATGTGCGGTTTGACGGTAGGTCCTCTCGGGCGAAGCCCAGGAGACCTAGGTTCAAATCTCATGGAGTACAGTGACCTGTTATGGTGGTGGCTAGAGGGGCGGACTCCCCAAACCGTCTGAGTCTGCTCCTGCTAAAATCATAGGATATTAGTATACCCGACTTACAGGTGGTTGGTTATACTCTTGGTGTTATAGTGGCAGCTATGAGGTTTGATCCTGGGTCTCCCCTGGATTAGGCTTGATAGTTACCGATTCACCATGTGTTAAAAAAAAAAAATTGTAAGAAAAGACTCATAATAATTTCATCGGTTTAAAATGAAACTTTGTACATAATGTATCCTTAAATACAAGTAAAAACCTACAAAAATTGAGCAAAAGTTGGTAGCTAATTCCATCCCTTTAAAGTTAAAATTTTGCACTAAAAGTATCCATAAAATCTATGCCAAGCATATGAAGCCATCACATGCTCCAATTATCTATAGTGAAGAAAAGGTTTAAATCTTTCTTTCCTCATAATAAGTTCTCTAGTTTATTTTCCATTCAACTATAATATATGAAACAACTGTATTTTTCACTTCCTCATCATAAAATACAATTATTAAGGAATGGCTTTGCATCTCTATTTTCTTACAAATAATGTTGTTTGTTTCGTAAAACCTTAAAGCTTATACGAGTATGTTTATTTCATTTTTAAATGGTTTAATTAAGATAAATTTTAGAATAGTTCAATTGATTGTCGCTAATGTTATTGAGGATTTGGTTAGTTCTAGGTCAATAGGTACTAATTCTGATGCATATTAATCTAAGTCAATAGTTTTATTAGGGATGTCATCCATATATATTGAGAAGTGTCCCTTGTATTCCTCATGATGTTTTCTTTATAAATAAAAATAGGATTCCTACATCCCTTCAAAAGGTTGATTATGGAAACTTCTTGTCTTAAATTACTTCCACCTAAGGTTGATCATTGAAACTTTTTGTTCTAAAATGCTCCCTAGCTAAAGTTGATTATCGAAACTTGTATGCTAAATTGTTTCCCACTCAAGGTTAATTATTGAAAATTGTCATCCTATACTACTTCACATATATTTTACGACCCCGAGAAGTTGGCATTCCAACTAATCCCAACGGAGCTCATAAACTTTTGTCGCTTCATCTCCTAAAGTTAGGTTTTTGGATGTTTAGGGTTTTCCAATTATTTCACAATAATAAAAAGGCCTCTAAGCCTAATTGTAACATAGTTCAAAAGGCATGTAGTCTTCACATCTCTTCTTAGAGATAGCTACCATCGCTTGAGCTAGTTTATTTCCATTCTGCATGTAAACAATTTTCAATATTTGTTATTAATGAATGGAAGTTTAGTTTTCATTGTAGCTTTGTGTTTATGATAAAATATGTATTTCATTTCGTTCTTGCATAAATCCAGATCAATTTCTTAATGTAATGCAACCACCCTATCCACCATAGTCTAGTCCTATGAATTCTAGACTTCTTCCTATGGCATAAATTTAGTGACAAGTGTTGAATTTTGTAGTTATGGTCGGTCCTCATAAATAATGTTTTAGCACTTCAAATATATGCTTTGATAAACTTAAGACATGTTCTTCATGTCAATTTCAAAAAGAGGGAAGATCTTAATTTTGAAAAATCAAATTTTATGTCTTCAAAATGTCATGATGGCCAGCCTTAAAGGACACATCTATTTCGCCTCATCTATTCACTATAAATAGGCCATTTGGCCTCCTCCATTGGGCAGAAATTCAGATCACTTTTGAGGCTCAGTTTGGATCATCTAAGGCACATTTCAGATTAGTGTTCTTTTATTTATGTGAAGTAATTCTCTATGGAAGATTAAAATCCTTGAAAGACTTGTTCTTTATGGAAGACCAAGTTCATGAGAAGACATAATATCTAAGGGAGATCAAGTTCATGAGAAGACCTAATTTATGAGGCAAAGCCTAATTCCTAAGGCAAAGAGAATAGGATGAATTTTGAGGCATACGAATAGCCGAATTCTGAGAAGATCGAGAAGAATTGTTTGAAGAAAAGATTGACTTGTTTAAGAGAGCAGTTGGACCAGGTGTGGCCATGACTATGCTACTAGTCAATTTGATTTTATGTTTGACTTCATGTATCTCTATTAAACTTAATGATTTCTCTAAGGAAAGGATTGTTGGGTCTTTCCCCATGTGGATTTTCCTAGGGTAAATTTCTTGTGTCTCTTGTTTGGCTACCTCTTTATGGTCCCACCAGCATTTTGTTTCTACTGTTGAGATCTTCTATGTAATTACTTTATGATGAGTATGAAAGCAAGAAAATATTAACTTAAGAAGAAATCGTAAGAAGTAATTATATGTTAGAAGATCCTATGAAAATCAACATGGGATCAGAGCAATGGTTGAAGAGCAATCTTTAAGGTGTAAGGAGAAGTCGAGTTAGGACTTTGTTCAGTAAGAGATGCCACGAAGTACTATGTATACCCCATGCCTTAACAAGGGTCTATCTGAAAAGAAGCATAAAATTATGTTTGAAGTTTGTCTTTGCTCTGTGACCAGGAGAGGAATATTGATCCTTGGAATAAGACTTATCAAACTTAAGTTTAGTCTGTTGTGGAGAGTTGAAGTGTTGAATTTTGTAACTATGGCTAGTCTTCATAATGTATTTTCATCATTTGTGTATTTATTATAAGCATGGTCTTCATGCTTATGTCAAAAAAAAAAAATATTAAAGCATGTTCTTCATGCACAAAATAAAAATATATTATTTGTATTTGTCAAAGAATATTAGAAGGCTTGTTCTTCAATACCTTCCAGAAGAGAAAATTTAACTTTTGAATTTGTAGTTTTGGCTGCACAAAAATTCCAAGTTGACCCTGTTAATCAAGTCGGCCTAGCCCCCAAGTGGCACCTATTTGGGCCCCTCAAGAAGACTATTTATTTTCCACTTGTTTCTCCACCAAGATGCATTCGATTCACACAAGAGGAAATCTTACCTCTACTCCTAGTTAAGATGAAAAAGGTTGAAATCAAGAAGAGGAAGACTGAGTCAAGGAAAGGAAGAAATGGATATCAGACACGTGGAATTCATCTTTGCTACAACTTTCACGTGTGACAGAGCGGGGTTGAATTTCTGTGAATAAATTTTTGAGGTAAGATCTAAACTTCTTTGGAGAAGATAGGTTGAATTGCAGACTTTTGACTGAGTTTTGTGTAGGGATGACTTGGCTTCTTAGTGGATTATTGAGGTTTTCATGTTGTTGATTAGTTTTTCTATGATCTTAAGTTTGATGTCTCTCTTGTTGAATTGGTTCAATAAGGAAAGGATTGTTTGGGTTTTCCCCCATGTGGGCTTTCCTAGGGTAAACTCTTATGTTCATGTGTATTTGTCTCTTATGATCCTCTATAAATTTGTTTTACTGTTGATATTCCTCTATGTAATTGTTTTATGATGGAAAATATCGTAAGAAAAAAATTAGACTAATGAAAATCATAAGAAGTAATTATCAGTTTAGAGGATGCCCTTAAAATTAATACAAAGTTCTTTAGGAGATTGTACAAAGATTGCCTAGGCTGAAAATTGCGTCAGTCTAACCTCAGATAGGCTGAAAGGCCTTAGTCTATTGCAATGGGCTGAGAAGACCTCAGAGCATGTTATACATGACTAAGAAAAGCCTTAGAGCTTGTTGTTGTGGGGCAAGGAATCTTAGGGACCTTAAACAGTAGCAAGGAGAATTCTGAAATACCTCCATAAAATTCGTATGAGACATGATCATGTGAGTATAGAGTAATGATCAAGGACGCAAAATTAAACAAGTGGTGTTTTAACCTCAGATGAAAGATATAAAGGTGAATAATCTTGGAAGGTGTTTCAGAGTAGTCTGAAAATGACTAAATCAATGCCAAATCTAGTGAAGATATCTTTCAAGAAATCTACTAGAGTTTGCTTGTATTGCAAGGTATGTGTTACTGCTCTCAGTGATTTTGGTCGAAATCAAATTTGTTTTTGGGAAATAGTTACAAAGTTGAAATTAAAAAGTGAATATTTCTTAATCTCGATTACAAGCAAGTTTGAGAATACACACTCAAATATAAGATTGTGTCATTAGATGAATTAAAGTTATTGTTCTTCTATTTGGAAATCAAAGGCAATATAGTTGAATTTTTTTTGTGTTATATTCTTTCCACGACTAACCTACGTAGTGAACTGGGGGGTTAGAGGGGGGCGGGGGCAACGCCCCGGGGAATTTTTTTTTGGACCTTATATTAGGTTGGGCGAACCTACTTATGGTTTTCGGTCCATGGTTTTGGACGCGATGGTTTTTGGTCCATGGTATTGGATGCTTTGGCATGTATAAATATGTATTGTAACATTGAAAGGAACATAATGAAAAATCAAGCCGGTAGTCCCGGTTTTAGGATCCAGTGGGAAATATCTGTGTATATGTGTTT
>APFE031129000.1:0-17512 GCA_000404065.3 Pinus taeda
GGAAAAGCACAAGGATCCCCTTTTGGAAGGGTACCTTGGTTGGTTTCCACAGGAATATTGGCCATATCTAACTAATTCACAGACCCTTCCCTTACGAGAATGTAGAAATGAATTTTCAAGGAATATAAACACACAATCAAGACCTTTTGCCCTTGAGGAGGCAACTCCACAACTTCCGAAAGAACGACCAAAAGTCTTTCAAGATCGGAAGAGTGGTAAGCCAGTCACTTAGAACACAAAGTCCCAATGTGACAAGACAAAAATACCTAAAGCCAACTATATACAAGGAGCAAAGAGCACTCACTAAAAAGTCCCTAAAAGGTATCAGCCAGTCAAACAACTTCCAAGTATTTCCGCTCCGGGTGATGAGGACCGGACACCAAAATACAAGAAAGTGGAGTAAGGGACCTTCCGAAGATAGTCTGGGATAATGACAGCCCAGTCCTATCAGCGAAGGTAATAGAGGAAGTTACGTTGACCTCCTAACAACAGCCTGCGTTGGTGCAAGCCCCCAAGCTTCGCAAGGGTGCCCTCCAGTAGTACCATTGAGAGTGATGCAACGTCGACCTTAGGTGCCACGGGATTCCCCTCCGCAGCCACCTATGTAGTTCCCTAGGAGTGGTAACTAAGGACACTAACTCATCACAGAAGCCAGGCAGAACAGTCGTGAGGTAAGATCGGACAAGTACGAGAGGGGTATCTCTCTTCCCTGTCTTCAAAAACCCTCGTGCTTAAATCCCAGATCCGGAGCTTTCCTGGTCTTCCTAACGCTATTGGATTTGCACTCTCTATTCAAACTCCTATGTTTGACAGTTTAAACGGCCTTGGAGAGTTAACTCTACACTCGCCTAATCCAAGGCCTAAAATCCTAAAACTTGTTTGTGTATTTAACTTAAAAGAAAAAGTTCTAGTTGATTTTAATTAGCGCTTGATTTTAAGGGCTGTTCTTTAAGTCAAAGGATGATGGAAGTGAAACTAGATGATGTGTCTATGACTCAACCAAAAATCAAAGAAAAAGTAACTACATGAATGCAATCATTTTTCTTTCGATGAAAAGAGTACTCTACATGGGTTGTAGAAACACTTAGAAAGCAAAAAGTTTTCCTTTTCTTTTTTTGTAACACACTTCACACACGCAAAAACCAAAAGAATTGCTAATGCTTTAATGATGCAAACTACTACAAAGTATAGTGAAGATGCAAGAATCGAAAACAACTCTAAAAAGAAATGAAAGTTGTTTTGTTTATCAAATTTTCTTTTGCCACTTACAATATTTAAATGGAATCTAAGACTACAATTCGTCTAAACACTAAAAGCAAAACTCAAGATAACAAAAAAAACACTTTCATTCAACAAAAGGAAACTAAATGAAAAGCAAATTCAAAAAAGCAAAACTAAAACTTTTCAAAAAGTTCACTTGGAAGTAGCAACAAAAGGGTCTTTTTGAAAATGCTCTCAACAAAAACCAACACTTCATGATTGAAACAACAAGCAAGAAACACTTTTTGCAAGTTGACACCCAACAAAGAATGAAAACTCAACAAAAAACAAATGTGCTCAAAAAGGCTTTTTGACAATGGAAGGCAGCAAGGAAAGCTTTGGTAACAAAGACCAAAAAAGATCAAAAAGACGGTTTCAAGAAAGTATCAAAATGACAACTTTGATGAAACAAAGAAGTAAATGGTCATAAAAATTGATTTCGTTAAGCAAACAACAAAGTCACCAAGAAGCAAAGTTGAACACAAAGATTGATAACAATCTTTCTGCTCTGATTACTCAGAGCAGCCAAGATTCCAATAAAGAAATCTTGCGTGTTTTTAGCAAAAAGATGATGACACTTGCAAAAAAAACAAGACCAAAACTCCTTATAATTAGAGAGAAATCGGAGTAAGGATGCTTGCTGTAAAATAGAGAACTGATACTGACAAAGACGACTGTTCAAAGCTGACTGAAAGCACCAGACACACTTCAGAGACAAAAAGATTTATAAATCCTGAAAGTTTCCAGGCATACACGACTGTGCTTAGTGCAGACTGCATGTATACGTGACTGTTTCTGAGGAAACCTGCGTATACGCGGGTTTACTTCAGACAACAAGCGTTTATACGCCTCTGTAACTAAACAAAACAGCGTGTATATAATATTTCAGGAAAAATAAAAAAGAGACTCAAGAAACTGGTAAAACTCAGAAGTCAAAAACAGACCAGACAATAACAATAAACCAACAAGCTACTGAGCCCTGATAGGCTTGACAAATTCCCAACTAGGAACAACAAGAGTGTTGTTCCCCAGCGGAGTCGCAAGTTTTGTTGCGGGATTTTATCCCCTAAGGCTCTTGGGTGGAACCCTAGTAGACTGAAAGTTTTCTAAATCAAGAAACATGCACACACACAGCCATTATGCTAGAAAAAGCTATTTCTAAGGTGAGAAGGACGTACCTCAGGTCCTATGTTTGGGTAGTTCCTCAAGGGTCCAAACCATTCTTCACGTCCCTTCCGCTCCTTTGTCCTGCAAAAACAACAATTCCAAAGAATGCAACAGTATATGGACAAAGATTTATGTGAAATCATCTTTATGTTTATACAAAAAGGAGTTAGTTAATAAACTTTTAGACAATCCCTTCATACCATGAAATTCACACATGAATCATCATTACATAAAGAAAAGCGTATCGGGAACAAGACGCGTGTTTCTTTATTAGACAAATAGCATAGTTACAAAAAGAAACAACTATCACTGGAAACCACTTCTGCAGGCTCAAAGCTCAGCCGTCCTCTGGATCCTCCCGCTCAAGCCTCATGTTAGGTTCTCCTTCCAATACACTCCAAGATGGTCATAAACAAAGGGAAGAACATCGTAATCACCAAGGAAACAAGGGTTTCCTGTACAAATGGTGGGAAGTGCCCGAAGGCACGGGTCTCAGACCTGATCAGGGGGAATCTCAGTATAAATAACCTTTCTCCTAACTCTCCTCTCCTCCCTTTAGGCCTTACTGCTTGGTGTCCATTTTATACCAATTCCAAAGTAGTTTTTTGTAGGAATTGGTTTGGGGGATCAGTTGAAGGCCACGGGCAACTAACAGGTGATCAGCAGGTAAAACCCGTGATCTCCGCCCGAAAATAAGGAGTTTTATAATTTTTTAAGTGTTTTAATACATATACGCGGATTGGGTATATATGAACCCACGTATAAACGCGTTTAACTCAGGGCAACGTCGCGTACAGGGAATAAAACACTGTTTTTTAGATTTTGGACCAGGTCTAGAAGGAGGGGTTGCCCTGGGCCATGAATGCAGCATCACAAACCATAATAGTGAGATTTGGAGCTATAACAATGGGTGAAAGTGACAACTATTCCAAGAGCTACAAAGGAGGTGGTCATAAATTTCTTATTTGAACTCTTCGTTTGATATGGCCTACCTAGGGAACTCATGACTGATGGAGGACCCTAGTTTACAACCCATAAGATCTCTGTAATTTTGTAGAAATATCATATTAAACATAAAATTACTTTGCCATATCATCCACAAGAAAATCACCAGGTAGAAAGTCCGAACAGAGTTTTGGAAAATATTTTTACCAAGATAGTAGCTTCTAATCATTGAGATTGGACCTCTAAGCTTCCTGAAGCCTTATAGGCCTATCACATAACGTAGCACAATACTACTGGTTTTCACCTTACTAACTTGTTTATGGTCAAACCCCAACTTTTCCAATTGAATTCGAGATCAAGACTCTGAAAATTGCCTAAGAAGTTGGTTTGGATCATTCATAAGCATAAAAACAACATTTAAAACAACTTAATGAATTAGATGAAATGTAGCTTGTTGCTCTTTAGTATACATTTCTAGTCCAGTAGTAAAGGGAAATATGTCACAGTCGCCTTATCAAAAGAAAAACCGTTCAAAAAAGTGATTATGCATTACTAAATGATTCCAAGTTTCAAGAATTTTCGAGGAAGCTTCAAACCAGATGGTTAGGCCCTTATGAAGTTAGTGAGGTACATGATAATGGAACTGTGTGCCTCACTACCATCAATGATTCTATCATTTCTTTTTGCACCAATGGTCATCGACTCTGCCTCTATCATTGACCAGTTACAAAGGATTATTTTCTTCATGCAATTATGGATGATGCAAATTGCAGATTATAACCAAATAGGGGAATACCCCCACGACTACAATTCGATATGTCTTCTTTTAAAAAGTTTTATTAAAAAGAAAGAGTGTTATTTGTTTATTTTTAGTATTTTGATGTATATATTTCTTTTCATTTTTGTTTTGTCCCAAATTACAATTATTGTTACTCAAGTCACAGTTGTTGTTACCTAATTCGCAATAGTTGATTATCAATTGTTGTTACCTAAGTCATTGTGATGTTACCTAATTTTCAATAGCCGATTTTTTATTGATGTTACCTAACTCGCAGTGTTGTTACCTAATTTTTAGTAACCTATTATCAATTGTTGTTACCTAAGGCACAATTGTAGTTCCATAGTAGCCGATTATTGATTGTTGTTACCTAAGTCATGGTCGTTGTTACCTAAATCACGACTACTATTACTTTGGTTACAATGGTTACTACTTTGATTTCTTTTTATCATTTTGCTCCTCTTATTCCATTCAATACTTATAGGTCTTGCTAGTCTTTCCTCTTTGGTTCAAATCAACAAATATTTTTCAGTGTTTTCATATCCTTTTTTATATAATGATTGTGCTATTAGTTATCCTTGTTTATTTATAAACTAAATTGTATTGTAAGAGGATAATTTTCTAAAAATATGATTCATCATGCTGACTTTCAACTTTCCTATCTTGTCAACTTCCTAATTTTGTAAAATCGATGATGATTATGTTGTTTTTAAATAATTTTGACATTATCAAGGGGTCCAATTATAAAGTGTGGGGATGGATGATTCCTCATGCCTCTACGCAAGCCCTCATGTGATTCCCCATGGAAGTATGATCTTGAACGAAATGAATTGTTTTCAACCTCAATATTAATAAATAAAATTATATTTATCAACAGTCACTTTAAGGTTCTTAGTTTTTGAAAAGAAAGACTAGCCAAGCTAAAATTAGTTACTAGAAAAAAATGTATGCAATCCCTAGCTCTTAAGGAGATGATTTTCCACCCCACCTATTAAGTAAAATTTTATGATTAGTAATAATCATAGTTGAATTTGAAAAAAAAACATAAAAAAGAGTCATTGGAGGATAGGAGGTCTCATCACGAGCTGACCTACCATGATTATAGGTACTAATGAAGTGACATTACCACTACTAGTCACCAAGCCAGGGTAATGGCCTTCGGTCATGAGGCTGAAGGACAAGAGGTCTCATCACGAGCTGACTTGTTCACTTTATTAGTTCCTACGAATGGTATTGTTATTAACTAGTCACCACGCCAAAACATTGATCTTCATTAGACATCTGAATAAATTAAAATTACCTTGTAACTCTGTATTTATTTCTAATATATGGGACACTGGCATCTCAATCGGTTAAAAATGCAATGTTGTTGAGGCTATGGACGCCTATCGATAGCAGTGGATATGCCTATGGTATAGAAGTTAATTTAATACTATGATCTACTTGGTTACCTTGCCTTTTCAAAGCTAATTACTAATAAAGTTTATTGTTGTATATGTAATGTTTCCTAGAACTTATAATTTATAAGGTGACATTTAGTAAATTCTTGGATAGTGATGGATATGATTTATGTCTGTTAACAAAATTTAAATATTTATTTTACATTTCAGGGACAAGACTTTTTGGACATTTGACATTTGGCAGTTTGCATCATCTAACCTATTATTCCCTTACTCTACAAATTTCATACTTCTAAACATAGATAACTAATTTACTTGATCAAATCACTATTTAGAGGCCCTTATTTAATACCCTTTGAAAGTTTATTTTTCTGATCATACTTGTTGATACAATATACTTTAATGGTGATCCCTCATTATTCCATTTATCCTTCCAGAAATACACATAAAATGAATCAATCATTATTTGACGATTTTCGAAAATGACCTTTTGATGACCACTCCTTGATTATTTTATGTGTCAACATCATTACCGTGACCTACCATAACTTTCAATTACTTGGAATCACTAATTGACTGACCTCTTGCATGATGACTGATGTACCTATTAGTCGAGGAATGCCTTTAATTTCATGGGGGGCATGAGGTTGTAATAAATGAGTAACTATTTGATTACATTGTTGCATGCCAAGCCTCATATGTTGTTATTTTGGTACCAAATACCTTGTCAATTTTGTGTTGTAACCTTGGTTGTGAACAATAGGTGATTGATAAGGCTAACATTATCTTGCAGAACTTACAATTGTTCTTTTCCTGAATAGTTGACAAGGTTGCAATGGGAGGACAACTTGTTCAGCATGAACCTAGGCATTTGCGAATTGCAGATGAAGCATGCAACATATTGAATTGAGTCATATGGATAGACTACTTTGAAGGATTCAAGGGTTTGACTGGGAAATAACATTAGAATTCATGCAGAATATGAGTGAAGGGATAACGATAGGGAAAATTTTGCAAGTCCAAGTTGATGAAAGGGCTATAGTGGAAGTTATGAGACTTGTAGCAAAGGAAGAAAAATCGTATGAAATGTACACTTCATTACAAAATTCATCTCTCTTATTTTTAAATGATGGAGAAGAGTTAGTCAAAAAATGAAGGGATATAATCCCAATTTGTTTTCAGAATTGTTGAAGGAATTGGTAGGAGTTATTCAAAGATATATTACATGTTATGGTAAATACGATGTGTTATGTGGATGCCACCTAAATATGATGGTGTGCTTGAGGTAAAAGGTATCCCTAAATATCCCTTTCTTTTTGAAATCTATCTTACATGAAAATGCATGTAGAACGAGAAAAGCTAAGGACCCTGCCTCAATAGTTACTCATCATGGGCTAGTTAAATTATTTGTGATGAGAAGTCTAAACCAAACCCAACAGACTTGGGAAAGTCTTATAGGAGAACCCATGCATGAACAATAAGCCCAACAGGAAAATGATCAGGAAAACCTCGAAGTTGTTGAAAACGCTGAGGAAACCCTACCTGAAAGTATAAATTTTGAAACCACAGTAGGTAATGAACACCCATAAGTTGGAATTGAAGAGCAAAATTTTGAAGGAAACATTGAAATCTCTCAAAATTATGCCACTCTGTCCGAAAACACTCCACAGGAACCTTGATAATCTGAAGCTTCAACTTTTCAAAATTCTAGTAGGACAGAAAAATGAATTGCATCTTTCTTGGCTTGTTTACCCAAAAGAAGGAGAAGGGCGGCTAGGTTGCATAAGTTGTAGTCAGGTCAAATTTTATCTTCTTTTGTCTCTCCTAGAGAATCAATTTCTCCCATCGATCAAGTAGATTTAACCCAATAAATTCCCAATGAAAGGGAAGTACAAAACCTTGAATAGCTCCAAAAACCTATGGATGAAAATTTGGATCAAGGAACTTATAATCCTGAGGACCCACCAGGGTTCGAAAAAATGGATTTGGATCAAGAAGAACCTAATATAGAAGTGGCACAAACAATGGAAGTGGTGGAAAATTTATTGGAATCCATGGATATGAGAGATGAGACGATTTTTGTGACGCAAGAATGCTTTGATGGCCCTATCCAGGAATTTCCAATTGATCTTCCAGCTACAGAAGCCCAAACTTTTTCCATTAACTCTCCAACCAATAAAATTCTAGAACCATCTTCTGATTTTGCAACCACTACAGTGAAATAATTTTCTATCGACTATGTAGCTACACTCTTAGAACCTTCCTCTCCATATGATATAGCTCAAATATTTCCTATTGATGTTCTAGTTGTTACAACACAAAAGTCACAACATGACCTTTTAGTTGCTACCTTCTCATAAAATTTTGTTGATTCAATAGCTACAAAAGCTTGTGATTTATCTGTTGATCTTTTGGTGACCGATTATTTAGCTTCTAATATTCAAGAAATCATTGTTGAATGTCCTAAACTAAAGTCTTTACTTTTCCTCCAACAATTTTGTCTCAAGATAATAAAAATACCGCATATAATAAAAGTAGGAAGAGAAAAAAAAATTTGAAAGAATTATTTTCTTAAAAAGGAAGAATGTCATATTGAAATGAAAGGTGCAAAAATTGAAGAATCAATTGGCAATTGGTAAAAACCCTCAGAAGGAAATAGGAAAGTAACTTTAGATACATAAGAAAAGAAAGGTTCCTGAATTTCGAACGACCAAAACTCAGACAAAAGACCCATTTTTAGATGAAACATGGGTGCAAACAAATGTGGTGCCCCCATACGCTCCACTAATTGTAGAGGTTGAGATAAGGGTATTGAAAGAGATGATATCCAAATACAAGCAAGAGATTGTCCCTATAGAGGAACAAAGAAATTTGTTTAAGTGATTTCAGGCATTAACACATACAAAGATAGAAACAACAGGGGACTTGGTAGATGCTAGAAAGGAAATCCATAATCTACATGAAAAAATTCATAAATTGAAGAAAGAGAAGGATGATATTTATTCAATGATCCCAGATATCATAGCTTGCAGAGCTCCTTCTTGTAGTTATTCTTTATTCTTAACAGAGCACTACTTAATGCTTAAGATTAAGGTTGTACATCATGGTCATCCATATGAGTTCACTAGTATCTTGGATTTCATAACTACTTTTCATAAACATGATGAACACAATTTCTTTTTTGTGAACTTTATATGAAAAAATTTCTGCTCTCAAAACCAATAAATCAAATAGAATAGAAGAAATCTTGTAATACATATGAATGAAATGAGAAAAATTGTGACTTGTGGATAAGGGGAGAACCAGAAAATGATTTTTCCATGTATCTTAGGCATAAAATATTTGCATAGAAGCCTAATGTTGTTACTAAACTTAAGAGCATCCATGTAGGGGTATTGACTTCAGGACTTGAATATCTAGAAGATATACAAAAAGGAGGAGCGAGTGGAACCAAGATAAAATGGATGAGATCATCGAAAGAGGTTAAGAACAAAGAGCCATTTGGGCTGCATAATTTCCAACAAGCCCTCTCCAGGGTTTGTACCTATGTCTCAATTGTGATAGAAATAGGAATCAATTGGAGGAGGTGCAGGTATCAATACCCCATGATTTTGTGCCCACAATCTTATTATCAGGATGACTATGAGTTATCACAGAAAGGGATGTATGAACCCTTTCGGGAAATTAGAGATGGGTATGGACACAGGTACAGCGGAGAGGAGACCTATGAAGCCTACTCTTTGACTGCCTTGCATGTTAATCACTTATTTTCTCGACGCAATATATTTGCATGAGGACATGCAACAGGTTATGTAGGGGGGTAATGTTGAGCCTTGTAATTGTTATATATTCCCATCAAAATATTAAGCTTTGATATTAACTTCTTTCATTTTTTCTTCATAATTATGCCTTCCAGGAAATGAGAGATCGGTATGGAGAGGAGAGGAGAGGAGACCTGTGAAGCCTACTCTCTAATTGCCTTGCATGTTAATCACTTATTTTCCTGACACAATAGTTTTTCATAATGACATGCAACATGTTAGCTGGGGGTAATATTGAGCCTTGTAAGTATTATATATTTCCATCATAATATTGAGCTTTGATATTAACTTCTTTCCTTTTTATTCATAAGTATAATTCATTTTTTAGTATAATTCACGCTGGGAAAGAAATGATTTGTTTTCATAATATCACCTTAAATAAAGTTATTTATATTTATAAATGAATCACTAATTTGTTGGTTGGATACTTTATCACAAACAAGAGTTATGAGAGCATGTCAAAGATGGATGAAAGTTGATTGCATTTGAATACTATACGTGGCAGATTCAAGTGAGGACGCCTCTAAACTAAGAATTTGGTTGCAAAAAACAACATTATCAGTTTCTTCACTTGAAGATATCGAATTTATTCTCAAATTGTTCCTTATTCTATATATTTTTTGTTCTAATCGCCCACTTCTTGGATGAAGCATCGTATTTCAATATGTATTATTAATTTAGTAAAATTGCTTATCATTTCCATTTAGTTGATTGATTGGTATCATTTCTTATACTTCGTTTGATTTAGAGCATTAAGAACTATTTAATTACACTTTTTGTTTCTTACTAAAGCAATATTTAATTGATGTTAAACTTGTTGTTCCCTTAGTTGTTGCTTCTTGTTTCTTTAGTTATGATTGTTATTCTCAATTGTTGTTTCTGAAGCGTGATTTCCATTTAGTTAGGCATAGAATTATTTTGTGAAATATTAGAGTGATCTCATTCTTAGAACAAATAATCATGTTTCTTTTAACCAAGATCTTAATTAATTGTGAGATTTAATCATAGTTCTTTAAGGAAGAATTGATTTTATCGATTAAGTAGTGTGTTCTTTAATTTAAGAATAAAATTTTGTTATTGGGTTGGAAAATAGATCATTTTAAGGCTAGAGTTAGTTGCTAGTAATTTCTTGCATAGATCTTACCGATTACCTTGAAAGAAAAAGATGTCGAGTTGATATTAATGTTGATACTTGATTGTTATTTTAAAACAATTTACGAACCCAATACATGGGTTTACATTCCACCATGTAGGTAGTTTAATTTCTCTTCCAACAAGCACCATGATGGCCCAAATTAGTCTATCAAAGTGGCTTAGCATATATACAACAAGCACCATAGTGATTTGGTCATCCAATGAGCTTCCCATTGATGATGTGAGCTTAGACATGAAGTCCAATGACATAAAAGAACATCAATACAGGGAATATCATACACAATCACCGAGCATTGGGATTAGTCACAACTCCAACACTACTCCCTCTTACTTTTGCTCTAATAGTCCCCACATTCCACTTGATTTTCTCTACTTCTCCCCATTTTTTTTCCTCTGTGTTGACCCATGTCTTTTATCTTGGAGGAAACAACTCTCCCTAGCCTCAATCTATGAGGGGAGATGTTGAAAATGTAACGAATTTTGGTCTTTATAATTATTGTTGTACTCATTTCAATATGTATCCTATGTAACAAACAAAGGAAGGAAAGAAAAAATTATCATTATTAAAGCATGGGTTTCATGCTTCTTATTGATGGTCTTCTAGTTAAAAGCATGTTCTTCATGCTTCTAGGGTTTGTTAGGTCTTAGTATTTATTGTCATGAGTTAAAGGAGTCAACATCATGTCTATAGTCCAGGAAAAATGTAATTGGAAAAAGAATTATTTTTTAGTATAGAAAGTCTTGGAAATTCCAAAAGTACAAGCTGGCCCTAGTAGCTTCAAGTTCACTTAAAGGAGGGAATTTGACCTGTTGGAAAGGCTATATAAAGGAGTATTTCAACCTCATTTGTCACTCAATCACCAAGAAATTCGATTTATTGAGGAAAAAATTGATCTATCGCTGGGAAGCTGGAAAAAGGAAGAGAAAAGGTTTATAAGGCAAAAGGAATCCAAGGAGGAAGTGAAATTTCTGTTTTTAATCTCCATCTCTCTCACACATGTGAAATCTCGGGTTTCTATAGCTTCCTAGAAGGGTCAAAATTATAGTTCGAGTTGCAGGTACAACATTAGTTTACAAGAAGAGCGAGTATTCTGTTTGGACCTCCTTGACCTTGCGAAGACTTGTTTTTTCTAAAATGAGGATTGCAGGAATATTTGTCTTAGGGTTTTTGTGTAGCTGCTGCAAAATCAAAGTTGCAAAAGACTTGCAGTGTTGAAGTTGGTAGGTTGAAGTTCTGGTTTTGAAGCTGGTTGGAGCAAGATTAAGGAAGGAATTTCTATAAGGTCTAACTTGGTACTTGGAGGAGGAATTGGTCTAGGACTTGGGTTTTTATGTCTCATTTGAAGCAAATTCTATAAGAAGAGAAATGTTTTTCTGGGTTTTCACCTTGGAGAGGTTTTTCCTTGGTTGAGGGAGTATTTTTTGTGTCCTCTGTTGTTACTATTTTGTTCTTGATATTTTTTTGATGAAAATATCTAACTAAAGAACATAAGAATATTAAATATTAAGGTTAAAGGAAAATTGGAATTAATAGTTTCCACTTTACATTTTCTAACATGGGATCAGAGCTAAGGTGAACAAAAAGTTAGTTGGAAGAATCATATTGTGGACACAAATAATGGTTTGCTTTTCAAGGGGAATCATCTGTGGAGGAAAGAAGTAGAAGACCTATTGATCTGAGAGGAGGGTTTCTACATTAAAGAAGATCAATACTACATCAAACTCTCATCAAAGGAAGGCTTGAGAGGAATACTACAAGAAAGGTTGTCTCCTGAGATAAGGAGATATATTTAAAGGATCATTGAAAAACATCTTTGAAGAAATAATCAAAAGGATATTCGTATCATTCATCACTCTTGAAAGCTATTGTTGGAGGAATCCTAGGAAACATATTTCAAAGGTCTTGAGGACATCAAGAAAGGTTGAAGACATCATCAAGGAAGAGAAGAATCTTGTTTATCAAGTAAGTATCATATTATTACCCTATGTTTGAATCTACAAGTCATATGGGTTCTTTCTGTAAGGAGAGTAATAAGCTCATTGGAGCATCAAATTACCTAGCATGGAAGAAAATGATTGACTTGGAAGTTATATAGCATGAGGTAATGGAATCTGTATCTGGGAAATTAATGAACCTAGTAAAGACAAGATTCAAGAACTAGAAAATTAAAAGAAAGGGGAATTAAGGAAACAAAGGATCATAGTTGAATCCATTAAATATCCTCTTGTTCCATTTATTTAAAATTTGAAAACTTCCAAGGCTATGTATGACAATCTAGTGAACTTGTACTCCATGAGTACATAAGGACAAAATATGTCTTTGTGGAATAAATTATACAATATAAAGAAATCAAAGGATGAGTACATGGAATCCTTTATAATGAAGATATCTCAATAAAGAGATCACTTGCAGGGACTTGGAGAGACAATTTCTGATTTGGAAATGACCATTTGTGTAAATGCATTGCCACCAGAATGGAGCAGATTTGCAACAAGCATCTACTCTAAGAAAGATTCAACTCCTTTTGATGAGTTGTGGGCTAAATGCATCTTGGAAGGATAAACGATCAAAGTAAAAGATGACATTGGATCAAATGAGCAGTCTCAAGCCTTTATAACTTGAGTCAAGAAGTTGAAAAAAGGAAAATTCGGGAAGTTCAAGAAGAAAGATATGTCCAATATTCAATGCTTTAAGTGCAATGAATATGGACACTATAAGAGGGATTGTCCAAGTCAACAAAACAACAAGATAAAGGAAAGAAGTGAGGCTTGCATAGCTAAGGAAACATGAGAACATGAGAAGAAGTCGAAGAAAGAAGATGAGAAAGATCTTTACTACTAAAGAATGCATCTTATTTGACAGGTTCTTTGTAAGTCTTTTCTTTAGGATAACATGCATTGTTGTTTATTTGGTCTTTTCTTTAGGATAGCTTGCATTGTTGTTTATTTTAAAAGTAATCTTTATTTTGCATAACATCATAGAGAGAAGCATGTGGTAGTAACATATGTATAGTCTACTTGGTTAAGTCTATTTGTAGAAATCATCTAGTCTTTAAAAGGATAAATATACCATATTGCATATTCTTCATCCAAGCACTCTAACATTACATTAGAGGTAGTCATGTTTCTTAGGTGGATCATCATGATCCTAAAAGAACCATCATTTTGGAAGGTTCTTGAGAGAAGAGTTATGACAAGTTATATGTTCCATTTAATGTGGAAACAATATTGTTAAAGGATGAAGGAATGCAATGGGTTGAGTTGCAGGTTCTTTGTGAAATATATATATATAGCTATATGATGGAATTAGAAGAATAGGAATACACATTAATAGTGACTCTTGGATACGATTCATGCGGGTAGAATCTTATGGCATGCTTTGTGTGATTTTGTGATGTTTTAAAGAAAATAATTTGACTTACTCAAGGATGAATAAAGAATTAAGACTTTCTCTAGATTATATATAAAATAATGATTAACATCCAATATAATCTCCGAAAGAAAAGGTTGTAACTTGGTAATCAATTTTTATCCTTGGGCACTCTGATGCATGAAGGAAGATTCATTTGGAGATGGACCATGAGGATGTTGATGGAATGAGAAGATCTTCATGATAAGGTAATTTTGATTTTAATTAATGTTGGTTATCTAGTTAAATATTATTTTTCTATCTGGAAGAATGTTGTAGGAATACATGATGATAGTTGAGGCAAGTTAAAATGTGTGAAAGGAAATGTATGAAGAATGTTGATTGAAGCTCAATATATGGTACCTGGAAATTTTGAATTCAAGATGTGTCCATCTTGGGATTGAAAGGTAGCAGTGCAAGAAGATAACCAGAAGGTCAAAGGAGATCACTTTCATGAGGAGGTTGTGATCAACTTGAATTTTGGAATGGATCAGTGCAATGCCTTCATATATTATGTTGAAGATGAAAGTGATAAGAAAGGAAAATGACCTGGATCCTCTCACAATATTGAAGAGTGAAGATGACTCCATGATACCTCAAAAGGAGGCAAGCTCGATACAATGAGATGTAGAGAAAAGAGGGAGCCAGAAAGCTATGGAGAGTTGGTAGTTGATACTCTTATGAAGATAACCTATAATTCTTATGGTGTTGACTTCCTAAATTATAAAGGATGTCAGGAATCTCCTCTAGATTTGAGAGGGAGTTAAAGAGTATCCTTAGATAGATGCAGAGATCTATTCTCTGATTAGAAAGAGAATAGTAATATCCTATCTAGTTGAGAGGGAGTGATGTTGGACATCACATTTTCATTCTCTTATTGATTTGGTGAAGAAATAATGGTGGAGAATTGAATAAGCATATGTGGTTTCCTTCAGGATAAAGAATCAAATAAAGGAAAGGCACTAGCACTCTTTGAGGATGGGACAAGTATCCAAGAGAAGAGTGGTCGAAGAGGATCAATATTTTTTAAGGGATTAGGATTGGAGATCCAAGATAAGAATAGTCCTGAAAGGACATACCTTGTGAACATGTAGATGGGGTATGTGCCTTGTATATGTAATGTGGTATCACACATAAAATCTCACAGCATAATTCTCTCGAATGAAGTCGAGCTTGTCAAGTTAGGCCTCATTAACGATGTTGGTTATAATAATGATGCTTACTTTTGGCATATCAATTTGACTCTTCTTATGAGAACTCTTCAGTTTGAGAATGATGTTGTACTGGTTGTATAATTATGAATACCTCCCTAGTTAAGAGGGAATGTTGAAAATATAACTAGTTTCGGTCTTCATAGTTGTTGTCGTACTCATTTCAATATGTATCCTGTGTAATAAAAAAAAGAATAAAATAAAAATATATTATTATTAAAGTGTGGGTTTCATGCTTCTTATTGATGGTATTTTAGGTAAAAGCATGTTCTTCATGCCTCTATGGTTCTTTTAGGTCTTATGATTTATTTTCATGAGTAAAAGGAGTCAACATCATGTTTATAAGACCCTTTCGGGAAAAATGGAATTGGAAAAAGAATTATTTTTTAGTCTAGGAAGTCTTGGAAACAACAAAATTACAAGTTGGCCTAAAGGAGGGAATCCAACCCCTTGGAAAGGTTATATAAAGGAGCAATTCAACCTCATTTATCACTCACTCACCAAGAAGTTAGATTTCTCAAGGAAGAATTTGATCTGTAGCTGGGGAGTTGGAAAAAGGAAGAGAGGAGGCCTAGAAGGTAAGAATAATCCAAGGAGGAAGTAAAATTTCTGGTCTTTTGCTCCATCTCTCTCACATGTGTGAAATCTAGGGTTTTTGCAGCTTCCTAGAAGGGCCAAAATTGCAGATTCGAGTTGCAAGGGTAGCATCAAGTTGCAGGAAGAGTGAGTATTATGTTTGGACCTCGTTGACCTTAGGAAGGCTTATTTTTCTAAAAGGAGGATTGCAGGAATAGTTGTCTTATGGTTTTTGTGCAGTTGTTGCAGGATCGAAGTTGTAGAAGAGTTGCAATATTGAAGCTGGTAGATCGAAGTTGTAGTTTTGAAGCTGGATGGAGAAGGATCAAGGAAGGACTTGCTGGAAGGGTTGACTTGGTACTTGGAGGGGGACTTAGTCTAGGACTTGGGCCTTTATTTCTCATTTGAAGGAGATTATATAAGAAGAGAAGAGGTTTTTTGAGTTTTCCCCTTGGAGGGGTTTTACCCTGGCTGAGAGCTTAGTTTTTGTGTCCTCTATTGTTACTATTTCTTTCTCGATCTTATATTATGAAAAGATATAACTAAAGAAAATAAGAAGATTAACAAAGTTCATGATCTAAATTGGATCATTATATTGTTTTTCATCCATCTCGATGCATTTGGAAAAAAAGTGGAGGAATAAGCTCACAAGATTTCTTTTGATGTCTCAAACTTGGAGACATAAGGAATGCAAGAGTCTTTGATTAATTCTATCAGAATCCTTTGAGCGCTTGTCTCATCCTTATTGTACTTGGCTAAGGCTTGAGTCTGCTCCTTAGCATGGATAGTGATATTCCCTTTGACATGCTCTAGGAGTTCATTCTCCTTGAGTAGTAGATCAATCCTCTTCTTCCATGCAAGAAAGTTATTGGTACCTACCAATTTATTGCTTTCCTTGCAAAAAGACATTAATATATATTTAGAAGGGTACATGTACTTACTTGATAGATTTTGAGATGTAATGGTTTTTCTTTCTCCATGAAGGCTTGATGGCTTGTCTTCCCTGGATATTGATGATCTTCAAGTGGACTTGCTTGATGATGAGATTTGCTTGATGACTTGGAGCTTGATGTAGGTTCTGCTTCAATCTGCTCTTCTTTGTAAGTGCCTTTATGTAAGTCTCTTCTTCTAGCTTTGTAGACCTCCTTCATGAATGATGTATTGTATACCCTTCTTGTCCTTGAAGTGATTGAGACTTCTAGGCTTTATGCTTCAACCTTGTAGATGTCCTTCCTTGATAAGTGTTCTTGAGTTGCCCTTTCCTTGATGTGTCACCTTAGCTCTGATACCATGTTGAAGAATCTAGGGAAAAGTAGTGTAGTGTGATTCTTTGTTACTTTGATAATAATTTGTGGAGTAATTTTACTTTTCCTTATTTGTTTATCATTCTTCTTCTTCTTCTTCTTCTTCTTATTAGTGCATATGTGTGCACTTAATCAAACTGCTACCAAAACATAAAACAAGAATGCAAGGTGTTGGCTCTCTTCCAAGGCCAAAACCTCTCTTGTCTTGAGAGGAAAACCATTTAGTGAATTTCCCTTATTGAAGCTTCTATTGATCAATTCCAAACCCTAGACCCTTGACTAGAAGATCCTCCAAGCACAGGTCAAGTCCTTTCAAGATCACTTCCTCTTGCAACACTTTGTCCTCTTCCTTCTAGCACTTTCTCTTCCTCTTTTCAAAAATTTTTCCGACAACTATATACACCTTAGATTGTGTGTTCTAGGATGATTCTTGACCTCTTCTTCCTTCGCTTGAGATGGAGTCTTTCTACCTTAGGATGATGACCT
>APFE031129005.1:0-25836 GCA_000404065.3 Pinus taeda
GATCCACAAATAACATCAATCAAACATCAAGAATTTCTGCATCAACCAATCACCTTTTCACCAATCAAAACTGAATCAGAATAAACACTTCTCTGATGACTGT
Organism: Pinus taeda; assembly: GCA_000404065.3. Taxonomy (NCBI): domain Eukaryota; kingdom Viridiplantae; phylum Streptophyta; class Pinopsida; order Pinales; family Pinaceae; genus Pinus; species Pinus taeda. Next base: position 104 of record APFE031129005.1, read on the forward strand.
ACCCAGATCATAATAACAGTAATCACACCCCACTTCTGAACCCAGAAGTCTGTAGCAATAAACAGAAGCAGCTAGAACATAAATCAAGATATGAACGCTACTTCACTATTCAGAAACCTGCATACAGATCTATAAATTCATTCTTTCAAATATTCAGATATTAGTTAACCCAGATTATCACATTTATAGATCAAGCGTGCGCCACATATCACAGATCAAAATCATATAGAGATACCACTATTCCAGCCTTAAGATTTTGACCCATCAATAGAACTTATCCTTCTCCTTACAGTCAGGTTCCTTCTTCATTCAGATCTAGATCTGCACCATAACCCAATCACAGTATTCCAGATCTAGCACTTTATCAGATATTCAATAATTCACAAGATGCCTTGTCAAATGATCTCCTTCCTCTTTTATAGCCTTAGGCCTTTCACAATACCACGGACCAAAAACCATAACAATTCAATACCATGGACCCAATACTTGGGATCAACACTTCTGATGAGATACCATGGCCCAAAACCATAGGTTCAAATACCTAGGACTAAATACCATGGACCAAAACCATAGGATCAAAAAATGTCGGACTAATACCATGAACCAACCATAAGATTTCCCATGTGCGTGCACTTTTCTCTGCATGAAAGTGCGTGAACTTTTCTCTGCATGAAAGGAAATTTTCTCTTCATGAAAGTGCGTGAACTTTTCTTTGCATGAAAGTGCATGAACTTTTCTCTGTATGAAAGGAACTTTTCTCTGCATGAAAGTGCGTGAACTTTTCTCTGCATGAAAGGAACTTTTCTCTTCATGAAAGTGTGTGAACATTTCTCTGCACTATAATTTACCATCTAAGATGATTTTCCATCAAGGACAACATTTGTCTCATAATGCCAACAATCTCCCCCTTTGGACTTGATGGAAAAGCTAACTTGTCATACTGAGAACTGTCATTTGATTCCTTTGAGTTGTCCGGCATCCCATGCATTCAGTCACATCTGATATCTCTTCTGTCGATTCATCTAGTTATAAATAAATGAGATGCTCTTCTATGAGTGGGTTTCCATCAAGTACAATACATGCATCATAATGCTAACATCTACATCTCTCTAAGAATGTAAGGTCAGTGTTCTTTTTCGTTAAGAGAAATCTGTGTCATTCAAATCTGTGAACTTCTTTCATTATCTCCCTTTCGTATTGGGTGAGTATTTTGTCTTTGAGGTTTCTACAAGTCTCATGATTATGTATATTATCTTTTGAATACATCCCATTAGGTTTATTTTTTATGGATGTTTTAAACCAGCAACAGTGGTTCATCTTCAGGATGTGAAAGATTATTGAAAGACTGGTCTCATTTTTCCATATATATAGAGATGTATGAGATGCTTAGCCAACTGATTTTCTACATATGTCTAAGAATGTAAGGTCAGTCTTCGTTTTCTTTAAGAGTAAACTGTGTCATTCAAATCTGTGAACTTCTTTCATTATCTCCCTTCTGTATTAGGTGAGTATTTTGTCTTTGAGGTTTTTGCGAGTCTCATGATTTTGCATATTATCTTCCAGATACATCGCATTAGGTTTTTTTATTGACATTTCGAACCAGCAACAGTGGTTCATCTTCAGGATGTGAAAGATTATTGAAAGACTTGTCTTATTTTTCCATATATATAGAGATATATGAGATGTTTAGCCGAATGAGTCTCTGCATCTGTTTAAGAATGTAAGGTTAGTCTTATTTTTCATTAAGAGCAATCTGTGTCACTCAAATCGGTGAACTTCTTTCATTATCTCCCTTCCATATTAGGTGAGTATTTTGTCTTTGAGGTTTCTGTGAGTCTCATGATTATGTAGATTATCTTCCAAATACATCACATTAATTTTCTTTTTGATCAACGTTTCGAACCGTCAATGGTGGTTCATCTTCAGGATGTGAAAGGTTATTCAAAGATTGGTCTCATTTTTCCATATATATAGAGATGAATGACATGTTTAGCCGACTTAATCTCTGAACCTCTTTAAGAATGTAAGGTCAATCTGTTTTCTCATTAAGAACAATCTGTGTCATTCAAATATGCGAACTTCTTTCATTATCTCCCTTTTGTATTGGGTGAGTATTTTGTCTTTGAGGTTTCTGTGAGTCTCACGATTATGTAGATTATCTTCCGGATACATCACATTAGGTTTCTTATTGGTCGACATTTCGAACAAGCAATGGTGGTTCATCTTCAGGTTGTGAAAGATTATTGAAAGACTGGTCTTATTTTCCATATATATAGAGATGTATGAGATGTTTAGCAGACCAAATCATTGCATCTCATTAAGAGTGTAAGGTTAGTCTTCTTTTTCGTTAAGAGCAATCTATGTCATTCAAATCTGCGAACTTCTTTAATTATCTCCCTTCCGTATTAGGTGAGTATTTTTCCTTTGAGGTTTCTAAGAGCCTTATGATTATGTAGATTATCTTCCGGATACATCGCATTAGGTTTCTTTTTTATTGACGTTTCGAACCTAGAACGGTGGTTCATCTTCAGGATGTGAAGGATTATTGAAAGACTGGTCTCATTTTTCCATACATATATAGATGTATGAGATGTTTAGCCGCGTGAAGCTCTGCATCTCTTTAAGAATGTAAGGCCAATCTTCTTTTTCATTAAGAGCAATCTGTGTCATTCAAATCTGCGAACATCTTTCATTGTATCCCTTCCGTATTAGGTGAGTATTTTGTTTTTGAGGTTCCTGCGAGTCTCATGATTATGTAGACTCTATTCTGGATACTTCGCATTAGGTTTCTTTCTTATCGACGTTTCGAACCAGCAATGGCGGTTCATCTTCAAGATGTGAAGATTATTGAAAGACTGGTGTCATCTTTCCATATATAGAGAGTTGTATGAGATGTTTAGCTGAATAAATTTGTGCATCTCTTTAAGAAAGTAAGGTTAGTCTTCTTTTTTGTTAATAGCAATCCGTGTTGTTCAAATCTACGAGCTTATTTCATTATCTCCCTTCCGTATTGGGTGAGTATTTTGTCTTTAATGTTTCTGTGAGTCTCATGATTATGTAGATTATCTTTCAGATACATCACATTAGGTTTCTTCCTTATCGATGTTTCGAACCAGCAATGGAGGTTCATCTTCAAGATGTGAAAGATTATTGAAAGACTGGTCTCATTTTTCCATATATATAGAGATGTATGAGATGTTTAGCTGACTGCATCTCTACATCTCTCTAAGAATGTAAGGTCAGTTTTCTTTTTCATTAAGAGCAATTTGTGTCTTTTAAATCTGTGAACTTCTTTCATTATCTCCCTTCTGTATTGGGTGAGTATTTTGTCTTTGAGGTTTCTACGAGTCTCATGATTATATAGATTTCCTTCTGGATACATCACATTAGGTTTCTTTTTTATCGACGTTTTGAACCAGCAATGATGGTTCATCTTCATGGTGTGAATGATTATTGAAAGGCTGGTCTCATTTTTCCATATTTTATAGAGATGTATGAGATGCTTAGCTGACTGAAAGTCTCCATCTCTTTAAGAATGTAAGGTCAGTCTTTTTTTTCTTTGAGAGAAATCTATGTCGTTCAAATCTGTAAACAGCTTTCATTATCTCCCTTGCGTATTGGGTGAGTATTTTTTTTTCAGGTTTCTACGAGTCTCATAATTATGTAGATTATCATCTGGATACAATGCATTAGGTTTCTTTTTGATCAACGTTTCGGACCAAGAACGGTGGTTCATCTTCAGGATGTGAAAGATTATTGAAAGATTGGTCTAATTTTTCCATATATATAGAGAAGTATGAGATGTTTAGCAGACTGAATCTCTGCATCTATTTAGGAATGTAAGGTCAGTCTTCTTTTTCGTTAAGAGCAATTTGCATCGTTCAAATCTGCGAACTTCTTTCATTACCTCCCTTCCATATTTGGTGAGTATTTTGTCTTTTGAGGTTTATGCTAGTCTCATGATTATCTACATTATTTTCGGGATATATCACATTAGGTTTCTTTTTGATTGACGTTTCGAACTAGTAACAGTGGTTCGTCTTCAGGATGTGAAAGGTTATTGAAAGATTGGTCTCATTTTTCCATATATATAGAAATGTATGAGATGTTTAGTCAACTGAATCTTTACAACTCTTTAATAATGTAAGGTGAGTCTTCTTTTTCGTTAAGAGAAATTTGTGTCATTCAAATCTGTGAACTTCTTTCATTATCTCCCTTCCACATTGGGTGAGTATTTTGTCTTTGAGGTTTCTGCGAGTCTCATGATTATGTAGAGTATCTTCCGGATACACTGGATTATGTTTATTTTTTATCAACATTTCGAACCAGCAATGGTGGTTCATCTTTAGGATGTGATAGATTATTGAAAGACTGGCCTCATTTTTCCATATATATAGAGATCTATGAGATGTTTAACCAAACAAATCTCTTCATCTCTTTAAGAATGTAAGGTCAATCTTCTTTTTTGTTAAGAGCAATCAGTTTTGTTCAAATCTGCAAACTTCTTTCATTATCACCATTCCATATTGGGTGACTATTTTGTTTTGAGGTTTCTGCGATTCCCATGATTATGTAGAATATCTTCCGTATACATCGCATTATGTCTCTTTTTTATCGACGTTTTGAACCAGTAATGGTGGTTCATCTTTATGATGTGAAAGATCATTGAAAGACTAGTCTCGTTTTACCATATATATAGAGATGTATGAGATCTTTAGTAGACTAAATATCTGCATCTCTTTAAGAATTTAAGGTCTGTATTCTTTTTCATTAAGAGCAATCTGTATTATTCAAATCTGTGAACTTCTTTCATTACCTCCCTTTTGTATTGGGTGAGTATTTTGTCTTTGAGGTTTCTGCGAGTCTCATGGTTATGTAGATTATCTTCCAGATATATCACATTAGGTTTCTTTTTTATCGACATTTCAAACCAACAATGGTGGTTCATCTTCAGGATGTGAAATATTACTGAAAGACTGATGTGATTTTTCCATATACAGAGATTTGTATGAGATGTTTAGCCGACTGAATCTTTGCATCTCTTTAAGAAAGTAAGGTCAGTCTTATTTTTCGTTAAGAGCAATTTGTGTTGTTCAAATCTGCAAACTTCTTTCATTATCTCCCTTCCATATTGGGTGAGTATTTTTTCTTTGAGGTTTCTGTGAGTCTCATGATTATGTATATTATCTTTTGGATACATCACATTAGGTTTCTTTTTTATCGACGTTTCGAACTAGCAACGGAGGTTCATCTTCAGGATGTGAAAGATTATTGAAAAAGATTGGTCTCATTTTTCCATATATATAGAGATGTATGAGATCTTTAGCTGACTGAATCTCTACATCTCTCTAAGAATGTAAGCTCAATTTTATTTTTTGTTAAGAGCAATAAATTTTGGATATATCACATTAGGTTTCTTTTTTATCGACGTTTTGAAGAAGCAACGATGGTTCATCTTCAGGATGTGAAAGATTATTGAAAGGCTGGTCTATATAAATATGTATGAGATGCTTAGCTGACTGAAACTCTCCATCTCTTTAAGAATGTAGGGTCAGTCTTCTTTTTCATTAAGAGTGATCTGTGTCGTTCAAATCTGCAAACTGCTTTCATTATCTCCCTTGTGTATTGGGTGAGTATTTTGTTTTTGAGGTTTTTGGGAGTCTCATGATTATGTAAATTATCTTCCGGATACAACGCATTATGTTTCTTTTTGATCGACGTTTCGAACCAGAAATGGTGGTTCATCTTCAGGATATGAAAGATTATTGTAATACTGGTCTAATTTTTCCATATATATAGAGATGTATGAGATGTTTAGCCGACTGAATCTCTGCATCTCTTTAAGAATGTAAGGTCAGTCTTCTTTTTTGTTAAGAGCAATTTTTATCATTCAAATCTACAAACTTCTTTCATTATCTCCCTTCCATATTGGGTGAGTATTTTGTCTTTGAGGTTTCTGCTAGTCTAATGATTATATAGATTATTTTCGGCATACATCACATTAGGTTTCTTTTTTATCAACGTTTCGAACTAGTAATAGTGGTTGATATTCATGATGCGAAAGACTATTGAAATATTGGTCTCATTTTTCCATATATATAGAGATGTATGAGATGTTTAGTCGATTGAATATTTGCATCTCTTTAATAATGTAAGGTTAGTCTTATTTTTCGTTAAAAGCAATCTGCGTCGTTCAAATCTGTGAACTCCTTTCATTATCTCCCTTCCATATTCGGTGAGTATTTTGTCTTTGAGGTTTCTGTGAGTCTCATGATTATGTGGATTATCTTTCAGATACATTGCATTATGTTTCTTTTTTGTCAACGTTTAGAACTAGCAATGGTGGTTCACCTTCAGGATGTGATAAATTATTGAAAGACTGGTCTCATTTTTCCATATATATAGAGATCTATGATGTTTAGCCGAACGAATATCTTCATCTCTTTAAGAATGTAAGGTCAGTCTTCTTTTTTGTTAAGAGCAATCAGTGTTGTTCAAATCTACGAACTTCTTTCATTATCTCCCATCTATATTAGGTGAGTATTTTATGTTTGAGGTTTTTGCGATTCTCATGATTATGTAGATTATCTTTCGGATACATCACATTAGGCTTATTTTTTATCGACGTCTCAAACCAACAACAGTGGTTCATCTTCAGGATGTGAAAGATTATTGAAAGACTGGTCTCCCTTTTCCATATATATAGAGATCGATGAGATGTTTAGCCCACTGAATCTTTGCATCTCTTTAAGAATATAATGTCAGTACTCTTTTTCGTTAAGAGCAATTTGTGTCGTTCAAATATGAAAACTTTTTTCATTATCTCCCTTCTGTATTGGGTGAGTATTTTGTCTTTGAGGTTTCTCCGTGTCTCATAATTATGAAGATTATCTTCCAAATACATTGCATTAGGTTTCTTTTTTATCAACGTTTCGAACCAACAATGGTGGTTCATCTTTAGGATGTGAAAGATTATTGAAAGACTGGTCACATTTTTCCATATATGTAGAGATGTATGAGATGTTTAGCTGACTGAATCTCTGCATCTCCTTAAGAATGTAAGGTCAGTCTTCTTTTTCATTAAGAGCAATCTGTGTTGTTAAAATTTGCGAAATTCTTTCATTATCTCCGTTCCATATTGGGTGAGTATTTTGTCTTTGAGGTTTTTGCGAGTCTCATGATTATGTATATTATCTTCGGGATACATTGCATTAGGTTTCTTTTTTATGGACACTTCGAACCAGCAATGTTGGTTCATCTCTAGGATGTGAAATATTATTGAAAGATTGGTCTCATTTTTCCATATATATAGAGATGTATGAGATGTTTAGCCAACTCAATCTCTGCATCTCTTTAAGAATGTAAGGTCAGTCTTCTTTTTCGTTAAGAGCAATTTTTGTTGGTCAAATCTATGAACTTCTTTGATTATCTCCCTTCTGTATTGGGTGAGTAATTTGTCTTTGAGGTTTCTACAAGTCTCATGATTATGTAGATTATCTTCCGGATACATCGCATTAGCTTTCTTTTTTATCGAAGTTTTGAAGCAGCAATGGTGGTTCATCTTCAGGATGTGAAAGATTATTGAAAGACTGGTCTCATTTTTCCATACATATAGAGTTCTATGAGATGTTTAGCTGACTGAATCTTTGCATCTCTTCAAGAATCTAAGGTCGGTCTTGTTTTTCTTTAAGAGCAATCTCTGTCATTCAAATCTATGAACTTCTTTCATTATCTCCCTTTCGTATTGGGTGAGTATTTTTTCTTTGAGGTTTCTATGAGTCTCATGATTATGTAGATTACCTTACGGATACATCGCATTAGGTTTATTTTGATCGATGTTTCAAACAAGCAATGGTGGTTCATCTTTAGGATGTTAAAGATTATTGAAAGATTGGTCTCCCTTTTCCATATATATAGAGATGTATGAGATGGTTCACTGACTAAATCTTTGATTCTGTATAAGAATGTAGGGTCAGTCTTCTTTTCCATTCAAATCTGTGAACTTCTTTCATTATCTCCATTCCATATTGGGTGAGTATTTCATTTTAAGGTTTCTGCAATTCCCATGACTATGTATATTATCTTTCGGATATATCGCATTATGTTTCTTTTCTATCGATGTTTTGAACTAGCAATGGTGGCTCATCTTTAAGATGTGAATGCTTATTGAAAGACTAGTCTCGTTTTTCCATATATATATAGATGTATGAGATTTTTAGTAGACTGAATATCTACATCTCTTTAAGAATTTAAGGTCAGTCTTCTTTTTCGTTAAGAGAAATCTGTGTCATTCAAATCTGCAAACTTGTTTCATTACCTCCATTTTGTATTGGGTGAGTATTTTGTCTTTTAGGTTTCTCCGAGTCTCATGTTTATGTAGATTATCTTCCAGATACATCACATTAGGTTTCTTTTTTATCGACATTTCGAACCAACAATGGTGGTTCATATTCAGGATGTGAAAGATTACTGAAAGACTGGTGTCATTTTTTCATATACAGAGAGTTGTATGAGATGTTTAGCCGACTGAATCTGTGCATCTCTTTAAGAAAGTAAGTTCAGTCTTATTTTTCATTAAGAGCAATCTGTGTTGTTCAAATCTGCGAACTTCTTTCATTATCTCCCTTCTATATTGGGTGAGTATTTTGTCTTTGAGGTTTCTGCGAGTCTCATGATTATGTAGATTATCTTATGGATACATCGCATTAGGTTTCTTTTTCATCGACGTTTCGAACTAGCAACAGAGGTTCATCTTCAGGATGTGAAAGATTATTGAAAGATTGGTCTCATTTTTCCATATATATAGAGATGTATGAGATATTTAGCTGACTGAATCTCTACATCTCTCTAAGAATGTAAGCTCAGTTTTCTTTTTCGTTAAGACTAATCTGTGTCATTCAAATCTGTGAACTTCTTTCATTATCTTCCTTCCGTATTGGGTGAGTATTTTGTCCTTTATGTTTCTAAAAGTCTCATGATTATGTAGATTATCTTTTAGATACATCGCATTATGTTTCTTTTTTATCGACGTTTTGAACAAGAAGCGATGGTTCATCTTCAGGATGTGAATGATTATTGAAAGGTTGGTCTGATTTTTCCATATATATAGAGATGTATGAGATGCTTAGCTGACTGAAACTCTCCATCTCTTTAAGAATGTAAGGTCAGTCTTCTTTTTCATTAAGAGCAATCTATGTCGTTCAAATCTGCAAACTACTTTCATTATCTCCCTTGCGTATTGGGTGAGTATTTTGTTTTTGAGGTTTCTGGGAGTCTCATGATTATGTAAATTATGTTGCGGACACAACGCATTAGGTTTCTTTTTTAACAACATTTTGAACTAGGAATGGTGGTTCATCTTCAGGATGTGAAAGATTATTGTAAGACTAGTCTAATGTTTCCATATATATAGAGATGTATGAGATGTTTAGCCGACTGAATCTCTGCATCTCTTTAAGAATGTAAGTTCAGTCTTCTTTTTCGTTAAGAGAAATTTGTATCATTCATATCTAAGAACTTCTTTCATCATCTCCCTTCCATATTAGGTGAGCATTTTTTCTTTGAGGTTTCTGCTAGTGTCGTGATTATATAGATTATTTTCAGGATACATCACATTAGGTTTCTTTTTTATCGACGTTTTGAAATAGTAATGGTGGTTGATATTCAGGATGTGAAAGATTATTGAAACATTGGTCTCATTTTACCATATATATAGAGATATATGAGATGTTTTCTCGACTGAATCTTTGCATCTCTTTAATAATGTAAGGTCAGCCTTCTTTTTCATTAAGGGCAATCTGTGTCGTTCAAATCTGCGAACTTCTTTCATTATCTCCCTTCCGTATTGCGTGAGTATTTTTTCTTTGAGGTTTCTAAGAGTCTCATGATTATGTAGATTATCTTTCGGATACATCGCATTATGTTTCTTTTTTATCAACGTTTTGAACCAGCAACGGTGGTTCATCTTTAGGATGTGTTAGATTATTGAAAGATTGGTCTCATTTTTCCATATATATAGATATCTATGAGATGTTTAGCTAACCGAATCTCTGCATCTCTTTAAGAAGGTAAGGTCAGTCTTCTTTTTCGTTAAGAGCAATCAGTGTCATTTAAATCTACGAACTTCTTTCATTATCTCCCCTTTGTATTAGGTGAGTATTTTATCTTTGAGGTTTTTGTGAGTCTCATGATTATGTAGATTATCTTCCAGATACATCGCATTAGGTTTCTTTTTGATCGACGTCTCGAACCAGCAATCGTGGTTCATCTTCAAGATGTGAAAGATTATTGAAAGACTGGTCTCATTTTTCCATATATATAGAGATCGATGAGATGTTTAGTCGACTGAATCTTTGCATCTCTTTAGGAATGTAAGGTCAGTCTTCTTTTTCCTTAAGATCAGTCTGTGTCATTCAAATCTGTGAACTTCTTTCATTATTTCCCTTCCGTAGTGGGTGAGTATTTTGTCTTTGAGATTTCTGTGAGTCTCATGATTATGAAGATTATCTTCTGGATACATCACATTAGGTTTGTTTTTTATCAACCTTTCAAACAAACAACGATGGTTCATCTTCAGGATGTGAAAGATTATTGAAATACTGGTCTCATATTTCCATATATATAGAGATGTATCAGATGTTTAGCCGACTTAATCTCTGCATCTCTTTAAGAATGTAAGGTCAGTCTTCTTTTTTGTTAAGAGAAATCTGTGTTGCTCAAATTTGCAAACTTCTTTCATTATGTCCCTTCCATATTGGGTGAGTATTTTGTCTTTGAGGTTTCTGCAAGTCTCATGATTATGTAGATTATCTTCCAGATATATCGCATTAGGTTTCTTTTTTATCGACATTTCGAACCAATAATGGTGGTTTATCTCCAAGATGTGAAAGATTATTGAAGGATTGGTCTCATTTTTCCATATATATAAAGATTTATGAGATGTTTAGCCGAATCAATCTCTGCAACTCTTTAAGAATTTAAGGCCAGTCTTCTTTTTCATTAAGAGCAATCTGTGTTGGTCAAATCTATGAACTTCTTTCATTATCTCCCTTCTGTGTTGGGTGAGTAGTTTTTCTTTGAGGTTTCTGCGAGTCTCATGATTATGTAGATTATCTTCCGGATACATCGCATTAGTTTTCTTTTTGATTGACATTTCGAACCAGCAACGGTGGTGCATCTTGGGGATGTGAAAGATTATTGAAAGACTGGTCTCATTTTTCCATATATATGGAGTTGTACAAGATGTTTAGTAGACTGAATCTTTGCATCTCTTTAAGAATCTAAGGTCAGTCTTCCTTTTGGTTAAGAGAAATCTTTGTCATTCAAATCTGTGAACTTCTTTCATTATCTCCATTCTATACTAGGTGAGTAATTTTGTTATAGCTCCAAATCTCACTATTATGGTTTGTGATGCTGCACTCATGGCCTAGGGAAACCCCTCCTTCCAGACCTGGTCCAAAATCTAAAAAATAGTGTTTTATTCCCTGTACGTGACATTTCCTTGAGTTAAACGCGTGTATACGCAGGTTCATATATACCCAACCCGCGTATATGTATTAAAACACTTAAAAAAAATATAACACTCCTTATTTTCCGGGCAGAGATCGCGGGTTTTACCTGTTGATCACCTGTTAGTGCCTGTGGCCTCAACTGTTCCCAACCAATTCCTAACTAAAAAACTACTTTAGAATTGGTATAAAAAGACATCAAAGGGAAGGCCTAAGGGAGGAGAGAAGAGAGAGAAAGGTCATTATACTGAGTTTTTCCCCCTGATCAGGTCTGAAGACCCTTGTGCCTTCTGCACTTCCCCCATTTGTACAAGAAACCCTTGTTTCCTTGTGAGTTGATGTTCATCCCTTAGTTATGGCATCTTGGAGTGAGTCTTGGAAGGAGATATGCTAGAGGCTTGAGGCAGGACGGATCCAGAAGGAGGCTGAGCTTGGAGCCTGCAGAGGTTGCTTAGGTGATATTACTCTTTTTGTACTTTCTATTTGTCTAATAAAGAAACACGTCTTGATTCCCAATATGCTTCTTCTTTATGTTAATGATGTTCATGTTTGAATTTAATGTATGAATGGATGTCTAAAAGTTCATAACTAACTCCTTTCTTGTATAACATAAAGATGTTTTTTGTATAAATCTTTGTCCATATACTGCTGCATTCTTTGGAATTGTTGGTTTTGCAGGGCAAAGGAGCGAAAGGGACGTGAAGAAGGGTTTGGACCCTTGAGGAACTACCTGAACGTAGGACCTGACGTACGTCCTTCTTACTTTAGAAATAGCTTTTTCTAGCATAATGGCTGTGTGTGTGCATGTTTCTTTGTTTAGATAGCTTTCAGTCTGCTAGGGTTCAGCCCAAAAGCCCTAGGGGATAAAATTCCTCAATATGAGGTGGGACCTTCTGGAGAATGGCTATTTTGTTGGGGTCCATCTACAATCCTTGCTAAGATATTGCATGACCTATAATGGTCCCTTTAGTCATCAAGAACTTGCATTTTTCTAGACTGAGGGATAGGTTCATTTCAATACACTTGTCCAAATCCTTTCCTAGGTTAGATAGAGCTTCATGTAAGTTAGAAGCATAAGGAGTAAAATCAACCATATATATTTCCACTACATCATGAACCAATTCAAAAAAGATACTTAATACAGCTCTTTGGAAAGTGGCGAGAGCATTGCACAAACCAAAAGGAAGGACCCAATATGCAAAGGTACGCCAAGGTGAAGTGAAAGTGGTCTTATCTTAGTCTTCCGGGGTGATGTGTATCTGGTTATATCCGTTGAACCCATCTAGGAAGGAGAAAAAAAATTCCCCTCCAGACCATCTAACACCTTATCTATGAAGAGCAAAGGCAAATGGTCTTTTTTGGTGGCCTTGTTTAGTTCCCGATAATTAACACACATTCTCCACTTACCAGTTTTCTTTGGCACCAACACCAAAGGAGAGACCCATTCACTATCGAGATGGGGTAGATGAATCTTACATCCAATAGCTTTTAGAATTCTTCCTTGACAATGTCTTTAAGGGATTGATTCATCCTCCTTTGGGGTTGTCTAACTGGTTTGCAATTTTCCTTAATGTAAATGTGATGAGTACAAATTGAAGGTTGCACTCCCTTCATCTCGTTATAGTTCTAGGCGAAAGCATCTAAATGTTTTTTCAATAAACCACATAGTTCCTTCTCCTGGGAGTTGGATAGAAGTGAATTGATTTTCAATGTTCTTTCAGTGCTGAACTCTATATTTTTAACTCGGAGAAAGGTCAGGTTGGCCACACAGAGATCAACTAAAGGATTATCTTGGGTTTCTTTCACTAGCTCTTCTAATGGAAACATACTTGGGGGTGGATTTTGAATTAAGTCTTTAATGATATCATCCTCAGTTTGTGGTTCCTTCCCCATGGAATATTCTACTGCATACAATGGTGTAGAATAGACTTCATCTTCATCTTCCTCCTTGAACTAGAGAGGTAGATCATGTTATAAAACAATTGGGCAGGAGGGTATAGGACTAACTGCTTGGACAAATGCCCATTCTTAATTAACATGTTCCCAGCATGGCAACCGATGTAGGCACCTTCGGTAGCCAACCAGGGTCTTCCCAGAATGAGAGGATACCCAGTGAGCTTTGTTTTTGGCTGGAGAACTAGGAAATTGGTAGGGTACTCCCAAGAATCGATAGAGACCATTACATCTTCCACAATCCCTTCAGGGGTCACGATGGAGTGGTCTGCTAACTGCAGTACTGTTGTGGTCTTTCTTAAGGAGCCCTGAAAGTTGAGCTTGAGCATGGTGTCCTTTGTCATCACATTAATAGCAGCCCCCAGATCAATCAAGGTATCGGGAATCATGGTGCCATTGATGTGAACATCAACTACTAGGCTTCCAGGGTCTAGATAGTTCAGACAAATTACCTACCCCAGCATTAAGTCGGATAGTTGTCCTATGACATTGATGGTTGAGGCATCTATCCTGTGCCTACCTGGATGCCTGAAACAATTCTCTTTGATCATTTTGTTGTATATAGGCACATACTTTATGGCTTGGAGAAGTGGTATCTTAAGACATAGCTGTTTCAATTCTCCCAGAAGTTCATTTTCTTCTAGGGTAGGCTATGTTGTCCCGGATAATCTCTCAGGGAAAGGTGAAATTGCTTTTGGTTCACTTTCATCTTTATCTTCCTCATCCTCCTTAAGGGGAGGCTGGTTATCTGGGAGAACCATCCCAGATCACAGGTTAATCTCCTAAATCTCCACAACATAAGTTGGGCATGTCGGTTCCCCACTATATACTTGATAAGCCTATCTGTTATTCGGTTTTGGGTTCAGTTGATCAGGCATTTTGGGTTGCCTTGGTGGAGCAAGAGGTGATCGTTGCGGTTGAGCAGGTGGTGGAGGCAAAAGAGCGGGAGGTGTGTTGTATTGGGGCCTCCACCCCTAATGAGGTGTATTCCACTGAGGCTATGGCTGAGCATAGGATTGGAATGAATGAGTAGCTAGTTGAGCATGATATTGAGGTGGATATGACCAAGGAGGGGGTTTGGACAAGGAAGGATGAGCAGGGAGACCCCAAGAAGGCATGGAAGTGGCTTGATTGGGGTTGTAATATGCCTGGGATGTCCATTCCATTCCCTGCTAGTAAGGTCTGGGTCCATGTGGCCTCCATTGGTTCATGAAATAGAGTGGTTCAGTGGCTCCTTCGGCCCGCTGGTATACAACTTTATTTCCGAGTAAGGAAGGGCACTTATCTGTAAGATGATCTTCTTCATAGACTGAACACACGTCTATAGAGTTCAATGGACACTCATTCCTAGGATGCCTTCTAGTGCACCTATGGCAAAAAATGGCCAAAGCCCTTTATTATTCCTCTTGTTTCCTTTTGATATGCAAGGTATCCATTTGCATGGCAAGAGTCTGCATCATCTCACTCTTGAAATTTTCCAGTAGATTTCCAAATTCTCCTTTAAGGGATGAACTTGATGAGGAGGTACTGGCTATGGGTTGACTCCCCCCTACCTCTCTTTCTGGCTACCCTAGAATGGTTTCTAAAAATAGTCTTTATGTCTTCATAAGGTAGTTGATAGATGTCCCCCCCAGCCAGCAAATGGAGGGTTTGTAGAAGGTGTTCCGGGACTACTCTGAGCAGAACAAACTTCAAAGATTCGGGGTCAAGTGTGCACCTGTCCCTTTTATAACTGAGCTGAAACCTCTCTTCATAATCATCCAAGGATTCATCACTTCCCATGGTCATTTAGAATATTTCTTCCTTGGTATATTTTGACCTACAGTAGTCCCAGTATTTTTTATCAAAGGCTTGCTGCATCTGAGCCCAAGTTGTGATGTTGTTGCCATGTAACCCCATGAACCAGCACAATGCTGCATTGTTGAGGGTAGAAGGAAATATTTTCAACTTCTACTAATCTTCTGCATAGTCATAGGTTCGACAGATAACAACAAATTCAAACAAAAAACTATAAGGATCTTCGGTCGTCAACCCATGGAAGTGAGGTAGGGCTGAAGGGCTTACGTTCTTCATTTTCATGTCCCCATTGGTCTCTAGGATGGGAAAGTTACCCTCTACTCTTTCTTCATTCCCCATAATGTTTCTTTTTTCAACGATTATCTCTGGAGTGATGGTTACTTCCTCTTCTTCTGCTATAGGATCTTCGTATATCTCTGGTTGTTCACCTATAGGCTCTTCTGCATCACTGCCACCGAAGAAGAGAGAAGGGTGGATTTATGATGTGGTGGGGGTGTTGGGTAGGAATTACCCTATATTATCTCTGTTCCTACGAGGCATGAAAGGGAATCTCTTTTTGGGTGGTTTTTGATTTTTTCTCTTTGTACCTACAAAACTGAAATTGATTGAACAAACAAATTGCAACTACTGAAATGAACTTACTGAAATGAAATGGCAGAATTGAAATGAAAGCAAGGAAATGACTAATATACTTGTTCTGGAATGGAAATTGCAGAATTGAAATGAAAGCAAGGAAATGGCTGAGCTACTTGTGCTAGAATGGAAACTGCAGAATTGAAATGAAATCAACGAAATGGCTAATCTACTTTTGCTGAAATAAACTACTTAGCATAATGTTGCAGTAGAAAATAGAAGAAAGTGGTAATCACAAAATACTCTGACGCTTCCCTCGCAATGACACAAAAAAGTGGTGAGCATCAGTATTTTAGCAATAATGCTGCAACTCCTGGGGCTTCCTACTTTACTTTTATCAACATGGTAGTTCTTAACAAACATGGAAGCGACGGTGCTATAAGCACAAATACTAGCTCTTAGTACAGGCTGTCACTTGGTCAGCTAGCGCAAGAACACTAGGAGATCAAGTCAACTTCTATGAGTTTCCAGAAGAAGCTTTTAACTGTGATGAAAGAAATATAACTCTACAAAGACTATTCTACTTGCAGAAAGAGAAAGAAGATTGGAGTGTAAGCAAACCCTAGCAAATCCTAGCAAACCTTAATTTACCCACTAACCCTACTTTTGTAGAAAAAGAAATGAAAACTGATGAAATGAATGCCATTGATTATTGAAAAGGTAAATTACATCTATTCAAGATATTCCTAGAAGAAAATGAGAAAAGAACATCTTTTTGCGTTTTTATGCGTTTTACGTGAAATTGTTATGCATGTGATTTTGTCTGTTTGTGACTATGGCAGAGGGTTGGTGGTGATGGAAAGTGGATTTGGTTTGTGCAGAGGTGTAAGAAGGTGTGGATGGGTCCTAAGGAGCCTCTAGTGACCTTTTGAAGACTTAACCTATAATCATACTTCAAAAAATCGCTCACAGAAAATTCTACAAGAGGCTGCAGGGGATCTACAAGAGGATGCTGAGAGCTGTTTTAGAGGGTTTAAGGGTGGTAAAATGGTGGGAAAATGATATAAATGCGTAAATTACCAAGATATTTTCTAGTTCTTGTACAAAATGGAATGCAAGCATTACTGAAAGAATTATTCGTGTATGTGGTTTAACTATTAGACATGAAATGATTTTAAGTATAAATTTATGAATGTTTAGATTTAACTAATTCCACATCAATCACATAATAATACCATAATACCATAAATTTGTTACGGAGTTTGTCCCTCCTAGACTACGTCTATGGGTCCACCTTAGAAATGTGTGTCCACTGTATTCCTTAAGCCAAGAGAAATATTGCTTACAATGAATCATTAGTTTCACTACTAATGTTGTACATATGGATCATCTCTTGAAAATGCTACTTGAATATAGATTCTTATCCTTCAAGAACTGAGAAAGGATGAGGATGAATTGCACACTATTACTGAAGAACTGAAGCTTGATGGACCTTTGACTATATGGTGGCTGAACAGAGTTTGATAAGTCGAAGTGGATCTCATCAATCATCAACGCACTTCAACACTGAAACTATGCAAGTAAGGATGTCCTTTGCTCCTTCAATAACCTATAAAATCAAAACTCTTCACCAATTATATCTGGGATATCATTAAGAGTGTTCACTTCATCTTGAAGTAGAGTAAACTATCTCCTTTCCTCTCAAGCCACTCTCTCCTCCCTCACTCTCCCCCCATTACAAAGAAACATCCTTTTCTTTTTATATGGGGAGTTTGTTATAAATAGCAAATTGATCCCTTCATATCCTCAAAGAGATATTGATATTCATTGATCATAGCTCTCTCAGGTTCGTTATGACACCTAGTGTCTTTGGATAATGGGGTTGTTAATTGTCAACGCCCTTCTTGCATCCAGAGACCCACTTTAGAACTATATGGTATAATTTTAGCCCTAACGGCTAACTAACCGGGTGGAAGATCTGACTCTCTGCATATGAACAGGTGGAATCCACTGACGGTTAGGCTGACTGTGCTTTGGTGGTTCGGCTCTGACCTGGCGAATAATATTACTTTGATCACATGCCGGTTGCTATCCTTGCGGTTGTGGAGCTAACATCTAGCAGATAACGCCTCAAGTCTCTGTGCTCACATGATCTGGTTCCCCTGGCAGTTTAGAGCTCCCCTACGATACAGTTTGAAGCCTGATTGTTTTGTTAACCTACGACGGTCAATACCATAACTACTCACATGTCCTTCAACGCAGTCTCGAAGCCGAAACATTCAATAAACTGCATAACCCTGACAGCTAACCTCTAGACTGTTTACATGTTGTAATTTCGATGCGGTCCATAAACCTGTCACATAATTCTCCACTGCGGTTTGGAACCTGACCTTTGTTCACATGAATCATTGTCCCCAATGTAGTCTCTACCTGCTTTTAGGACTGTATAATGTTTTGATTGTAATGTTTTACAATATTTCAAAACAATAGACCGAGAGGGTTTAACACCTCTGTTTATGCATTAATACATTGTCTTAATGTATTAGGATTATAGCATAGGGTTCGACAAGGTTTAGCATGACCCCTTTTACATGGTTTCTCACCTTAGCCTAGGTAGATTTGCATTTGACACCTAGGGTTTGTTCTTAGGATTTTGATTTAGACCTAGAACCTTAAATCTATCTTTAGTCCTCTTAACCTTAAAATTTCTTATCCTTTAAGGTTTACAAAGTGGACTTTAGACATTTGACATTCTTAACAACTTTGAGTCATTACAATCATTTATGTTGCAAGTTGATATGATGACTTCTTGCTCTGAAGCGATGTTGATGTCGAACTGATGTCAAACTAATGTCAATATTGATGTCGATACTGATGTCGAACTGATGTCGAACATCTAAACTTAACTATATGACCATCTTGGTCGAAAACACCTATTGTATTACATTATCGATAATTACTTATTTCAAAATGACCATCTTGGACATTTTATTAATTTCGATGAAATTTTGAGAATCCAAAATTGCATCAGAAAAGGGATCTGAAGACTAGAGGTATGTATTAAGTTGTCTAGGGCTTAACAAGGATGATTAGGAAAGAAGATGATGGTTGGATTTGTTCAAGAGGCAAGAGGAAAGCTTATGAGGAAAATGCAAAAATTAGGGAGGATTAGTGAAGGGCTTTGAATGACTGGTGAAACCTGTGAGAAATGAGGTGATGTCGGCTGCTTTATTGATGTATTGTAAGCTAAGGTGTGTTGGAAGAGATCTGCACATCTAACTACCAGAACTGAGCAAGAAAAGGACTAGCTGCATCAAGAAAACATAACCATATCTCTTGTTAACCTAATTTCTGACCTAGAAACATGAAGTGTTGAATAGTACCCTAGGAATAGAAAAGCTTGCAAAGAGGTTTATTACGAAGCAAGAAACAATCTTGGCAAAATGAATCTGAAGAAACCCTTTAACTTTTCAAATCAAATCATCACACTAGAAATTGCATGGAAGAAGAAAAACTATTTTTTTGGTGGCAGCAAAGGTGCCTTGACATCAAATAATGGTCCTAGGAAGGGAGAAAGGAGATCAGGGCCTATTGTTGGATTTTTTGAATCTTAGTCTATCATTGTATTAAGCTACTTTAGCAACTGAAACAAAAAGAAGCTATGCAAATCATCAAAAGAAACCTATTCTAAACAAGGTAAAATGAATCTATGTAACAGAAAATAACTCATGAACTGAAGCAAAAACAAATAAGTACAAACAAAGAGGTGTTAGGTAGCTTGGGTTGGGTCCTAACCCAAGAGCTTCAGCCCTCTGAAGGAAATCAGTGCTGGCTCAGAAAATATGTCATCTCCATTGTCAAAATAACAGTCAATACATAAATTGTTTCACAAAAACAAGCTCAAAAATGAGTTGAACAAGAGCTGCACAAAAGTGCGAGAATTCTACTAATGAATGGCTAAAATCCAAATAAAAAAACTAAGCACCTAATCCCTTCTATTTATACAATCCGAGACTCCAACAACTCTCCTAAAATCAAGGGGCTCGACTTCCCTGAGCTAGAGATAGACAACAATTCTTTTTTACTTGCTCGACTACTGCTTGGATGCATCAGTGTGGCTATTTGTCCTCCGAGTTTCTAATGGAGGATTTGAGGTAGGGGGTAATAAATGAGGGGGACACCATCCTACAAATCCTCTCTCTTGTTTTCCTCAAATATTTTCTGCCAAATGCTCATCAATCCTTTCACTTTGTCCAAAATTGACCAAAAATCTACATAACGCACACATTGGACTTCATGGCATAATGACGAACCCAATTCACTCTATTAGCATAAATATAATCAAAAACATGAAATAAACTAATGAGAATGGTGGATTAAGTCGAATTAAGAGGAAAAATCATCCCATATAATTACCCATTTATGGGGCCCATCACATAAGTTGTTGACTTCAAAAGTTCATTTTCTTGTTTCTAGATCAATGAGGTTTTGGAGGATCTATTTCAAGATTAGATGATGTTAATATCGATATGGGCCTCACAAAATGTTGACCTATTCTATTTTATGGGCCTCATAAAATGTCGAAAAGAAATCAGGCCTTTTACTAAAGTAATGAGTGGGATAATTGAAGGGCGTAGATGACAAAGAGGGAAGAATGAGCAGGATGATTGAAGGGGAAGGCAACACAAATTGAAGGGAAATGCAACATGTTGTTGAAGGGCTTCTGCAATGGAATATATGACGGAAATGGTAGCAACCCCCTTCTGGAGGGTAGAGTGTATAGGCACATAGAGAGAAGAGAGGGCAGAATGAGTGGGATGAGAGAAGCCTTAATAGATATTTAGTATGTTAGTTACATGTTTTTTTATTATTTTTCGCATTCATGAATGTGAAATAATAACTAATATGAAGATATTATAATTCTCTATTCAGAATAAGGGAAGATGGCCTATGCTATGGGTAGTATGATAGAAATTGCCACTTTTGTCTCCCTAGGTAACATTGGAAAGGAGAGAAAGTTGGGTGCAATATCTAACAAAAATGCGAGGAAAGTCTTATATTTTTTCTTTTTCACCCATCTCTTTCAATTTCTTAAGCATATGATAGACCACGAGTGGGTAGTCAATCCAAGAGTTATGGAAAAGGAGTTGTACTTCAACTAAGATGAGTCGACAACAAAAAAAATATAGGTTAGAGAAAAAAAGTCCATCCAAAGGAAGGTCCTTTTAACATAAAAAATTATTGTGGTATTTATTTCTTTGTCCATATACATTTTATGTTAATGTGTGGTTTGTATGTAGGTTTAGTATGACATATATTCCAACATTTTATTGTGCATCTATTGAAAATATTTTCAAATTGTCTTGCATGTAGGTGTCAACAAGCTTGTTGATCTTGTCAGGGTCACCCTTGGACCAAAGGGAAAAAATGTTGTTTTGGAAGGCATGGTTCTACGAAGATTACCAATGATGGTGTGACAATAGATAGGGATGTAAATTGTAGATGTGGGTTGTAAAATTTTTATATTCTACATTAGTTTTCCTTGCCTAAATACCTTACTATCTTATACCTGGGAGGAAAAATTATCACAAGTGATATACATCTGATTTCTGTTTTAATGATCTACCTAGTCTATGGAGTAGCTACAGTAGAGTAATGAATCAAGATTTAAATAGTTGGAAACAAAGATTTGTGTGCCAAATGTTGATGAGTCAAGGTCAATTGTTATTACCAATCTAGTTAATACATTTCAATGTTGCACCCTGCTTCTGACAAGTTGAATTAGAGGATCGAGTTGAAAATGTTTTGGGCATGTTAGTAAGACATGATGCAAAAAAGATAAATGATTTATATGGTCATTGAGATCACATGGATACACACCCACACAAGTGGCCATATATCTAGTGACTGTGGCATAGGTGTAGTAGAGATGATGCTAGTTTAAGCCATGAAACACTATGCCACAAATATAGGTATGTTGGCTACAATGCTAGTAGCCACAGACACAGAGATTATCTAACTAAGGACAGAGAAGGAGAACCTTCAGATCGAGATAAGGGGATTTAAGGAGGCTAGTAGGTAAGGTAGGAAGAGGTTAGGGACATCACAGACAACGAGCGGTGCTAGAGTTATGAGAGTTAGGACCACCGCCTCACAGATGACCCTATGAGGCATGACTTATAGATGTGGATAGGGCTTGCAGTAGATACTGAAAAATGATCCTCTTGGGGGAGAGGTCCAGATCTATAATCCTCTCCTAATATATTGTGTATACATGATGTATCCATGAAACACCTATGATGTATTCCATGTGATTTTTTCACCCAACCATCATATTTTTTATGCATCTAGCCTGCGGAATGTGGGTTATCAGTCGTACACTGATACTGTGTACTAATGACTGATGACAATGATATATATATTGGTGCAGAAATAAAATAGATCATATACTTTATTTTTGTACTACCTCAGTATTAGATGCTTAGCTTGACATTGTTTTTTCACCTGATTAATTACTAGCTCTGAATCACCTGTTGGATACCTATACCAATAGGTTTCATATTTCATGATTAGATATCAAAGGTCCAAATATGCTCTGCTTTGACAAAGGCAAAGATCCCATATTTCCCTAAGAAGGTAATGCCTGTATCAGTTTTGATAAGAACTCAATTTTTGATGGGTGGTCCAACAGTCTAATCTGGATCATGCCATGTTTTCAATTTCCATGTTGTAGAATAGAGAATGATATCTGTCCAAACTGTTTAATCTTGGCAGATCAGTAGCTAGGTAGAGAAGCTTAAGGTTCCCAACTGCTAAATCTGGGACCTTGGAAGGAATAAGGGTTGTATTAGATAGGATATGCAAAGCAAAAAGCCAAGGAAAAGAAAAGGCATTTAAAGGGCTTGCAAGTCCAAGTGCACCCTCCAAGAAGGAACAAAAAATGCTAGGAAATCTAGTTGGGTAGGTAGCTGGGGTTGCAGAAAAGTTGTGTCTTTCAAGACCAAAGTTGCTGAAACATCCACAAGAAAGGCAACACACTGGAGCATGACTAATTCCCCTGTTTTCATTAGTATATTACTCCTTACTAACACCCCACCATCCACTGGTTTATGCAGCAAACTCAAAGGTTTTGTCATGAGACTGATGGCCTTCAAAAGCCACATTTTTTGTGTAAAAATCTTTCCATTTCATCTATTCTTGATTACAAGTTATTTTCAGAGAAAACTTTGTTGAATCAGTCCTCAACCATGTTTCCTCCATATTAACAGCTAACTCTACTATTTTAGCCCCCTATACCCCTTTATCCCTATTATTATAAGCACCATGGTGTATAAACCCCACAATGCATAAATATCCCCTCCCTGGCACTATAGCCATAATATTCTCTCCCTGGGACTTGAATTGACACCTGGTCAAAGTCAAGAACCCATGACTCACCTTTTGCTCCCCCTGAAACCAGTTTCCCTACCCAAAGTGACATTTTGCCTTGAAAAACCTTCAAAACCTTGAAAAACCTTTGAAAAACCCAAAAAATCACCAAAGGGGCGGAAAACATTGAAAATTTACCCTCCCCGCGCTTTATCCTAAGGTCGGGGGTTATCTGCCTTTTCATATTTCATAAAATTGGTGTAAATCCCATTTCCTGTAGTTTGCGCCCTTATGAATGATTTTTGCCCGAAACTATGCAAAACCCGCAAAAACCCCTAATCCTAAAGTTCCCGGCATATTATTTAAATTGAATAT
This sequence comes from Pinus taeda, assembly GCA_000404065.3. Lineage (NCBI taxonomy): Eukaryota > Viridiplantae > Streptophyta > Pinopsida > Pinales > Pinaceae > Pinus > Pinus taeda. The sequence goes on from APFE031129005.1 coordinate 23,677, forward strand.
TTTAATGGCCGGGCGGGCCCCTTCCAAACATGCACAACTAGTCGGAGGACCCGCCAGCCGTCCGATCTCCGCCGGTCGAGATCCAAGGGTGGGCGGTCAAAATCACAACCCGATCTGCAGACCGTTAACGTCCGGGGAGAGCGGTTTTGGGCCCGTACGAGGACACGTGGCAGGCGCGGAGGTTGTTCGGAGCTCTCTCCCCGTTACCGCCTGTGCTCCAAAAGTGGTGCAGGGAACCCGCTTACCACCATGCCACTTACCGCTTTCCCTCACGCGTCACCACCACGTCACCCTGACGTCACCTCACTTCCGTCCGCTCCCGCGCCCCGTCAACCTCCACGCTGTCTTGCCACCGCATCATCCTGCCACCGTGTCCCGCCACCCTGGCCATCACGTCAACGCCACGTCATCACCGTATGACGGGCCCACCATGACGTCATGCTGACGTCATCAGCGGAAAAGCGCCAATCGCGTTATTTTGAAAAATTTAACGTTATAACCGGCCTAATAAGCCGTTTTTTGTCATTTTCACTTGATTAAAGAAGGAGCCGTTAAACGACCACCTGCCGCGAAAATTCATCCAGACAGCAAATTTGAAGATTCCGACCATTGAAAGTTTAGAATTCACAGTGCCAAGCCTCCACAGCTCAGCTCGCAAGTGCCCAAGCTGGTTTATCCAGGTATTTAGCCGGTTTCCCCCACTTCGCCCGTGCTTTGTAAATTCTCTGTAAATCCACCAATTGACACCATTAAAAACCTGCAAATTATAGTTCTGCCTATCACATAAAGCCTGCCAAGCAACCTACAGCACCCTACAACCACAATTCAGTAAGACAGTGCTCGTTTCGCGGGCTAAAACCCCAAAATCCTTCCCAAGGTACTTGGCATTGTTCCCTTTTGCCAAGTACAGTCCACTTGCTGTTACAACAGAGAAACCTGAGGAAACCCTGCAAATTTCTCAGTAACAATTCACACCCTGTGAATTTCACAGAAAAAACAGATAATCCTGCCTGCAACTCTCTCTGCAAAGGAAAAACTCACTGTATTAGCAGTTGAGTTAAAGTCAAAAGCCCTTGATTGAATAACTGCCTATTTTTCTACAAACTAGTTCCTATCATGGCGTCTCCTGCAACTTCATCCATCAGTGTGGCCTCACAAAGTCAGACAAACAAACAGCTGGAAGCCCTGACACTAGTAGATAAGGATAGTCTCATTGGAGACTTTGAAGGGAGCAGGGACTTTTTGCAGACCTTCAGTAGGTTAAGGGAAGACCATAGGGATGGACATGGCACACATGGGGTCTGGGAGTCAAACCTGCCCTACTACTGTCTCCCAGCTGTGAATGTTTTCCCTGAGATCATTCACCTCTGTGCTGAACATTATGATGCAGAGCATAGAGCCATCAGCACCTCATCAGGGAGGATCCTTTTTCAAATCAATGCTGAGTCCATCAACAAAATGCTACATTTTGATCAGACAGAATTACTGATCCCATTCTCCATGAACCAGTTGATGGATGATGGTGACAAACTGACTGATGAAGAACTACAGAGAATCAGCAGAGACTTCATGAAGCCTGAATGCCAGACCTCAGAGCCCCCTCCCTATCGGAATGATCAATTCAATGAGGTGGGCAGGCTATTACTGGACATGATAGCCTATGTATTGGGATACCAGGACAATGAACATGTGGACAGAGGCATGCTAGCAATGCTATCTGTATACAGCCCATATCAACCCCCTGCCAAAAAATACAACTTTGCCAAATTCATAGCCAACAAGATCCATGATCAGCTGACCAAATTAGATAGACAGGGGGTCTTCAGGTATTCAGCCTACCTTTACCATATGTTCATGTACTATCACTCTGAAGCCTTCCCATGCTATATCAGAAGGCTGGACCATACAGGGGAAAGAAGATCTGTTATCTTCTGGACCTCAGTCTATCACAACGTGACAATTTCACCATATACCTATTGCGAATTTGTTGACCAGTTTGTCTACCCCCTCTGCTGCATGCTAATGAAGTCCCCACCTCCCAGAGTGTCCAGTGAGATAAAGAAAGCTCTGTAGCTTTCCAAGAAAAACAAGATAGGTGACTGGTACCTATATGAGCACCATACAGTCTTCAGGATCTATGGATGTGAGGTCTGCCCATAT
>APFE031129005.1:25846-58828 GCA_000404065.3 Pinus taeda
ATTTGCACATTCCAAGATCTCATAATTGGTTAGCTGATTCTATCGCTAATCAAGCATTAGATTGGCACATCAATCATTCATCATAAAATCAAAGCATCAAAAAGTCAAACTGTATACATATATATCATCATAAAGTATCTCGAGTGTACATATGTCGTCCAAAAAATATACAAAATTGGGACTCAAATGCCCATAATCATATCCGGCATATCTAATGCCCCGGCTCAGCATGAGCAGCCAAGTAGTCACTATAGCATTGGCCACACGCCCAAAAGTGCGAACCCAGTCACGTGGCATCCCAACCACATGACACTGCATATCCTCCGGAAGGTCCTCTATAGCAACCATCGGTACTCGACAGCTCAGTCTAGTCAAGTGTCGCTGGACGTTGTGTAAAGTCCGCTCCGTCTCAACAGCCACCTCTTCGGCTCCTCAGCCGCATCGCCTGTGCCACAGAAGTCCATCTGGCCGCACAGGCCCAACATCTGGATCATGATCATCATATCAGTCATTTGAATCTCATCAAAAATATTTTTCAAAATGCATCATTATATTTGAAAAACCCAAAAAAAATTATAAAATAAAAAATCTTACCGATCTCGCCCCACGCTACATCCGACGGTAATGCTAGGTCAGGATCTCCTCAGAAATCCAGCCCAGAATAGGGGTAGTCATCGACAACGATAATCTGCTGATCCCACCAGGTGAAGAAATCATCGTCGAAGACACTCCTAGGAACCTCCCCACCCCCAGACGTTTCATCAGATCAGCCCACCGACCCATACGTGGATCGCGTGGGGTGCTGATGGAAACTGCTACCCTGGGCAGAGTACGGGAATCCTCTCAAAGAAAAAGGTGCACAAAATAGTCCCATAACCAAAATTTTTGGTCCGTCCCCTCTTAAGGGAAGTGAGCTGGCTCTTCATGCTGGCCAGAAGAGGAGTACACCAGTCAAACACTGTGGTGAGACAATCCACTACCACACTCATATTGAGACGTGACGCCTGATGCAGTGAGGATGATCCATTCACTCGAGCCATGGTGAACAGGACGATCCTGAGTGATAAACTCTCCACATGTGCAATGGAGATCTGGCTCCCAACTTTCTTGGGATTTCCTGGGTAGTATATCTGTACATAGTACTCTATAGTGAGGCTACTCCGTGTCCTGCCCCGGGACTGTACTACCTCTCCCCTTCGAGAGAGGCCTGTGATAAAATATATGTCCTCCACTTCCACTCTGAGTGGCATCTGATCAATCATAAAGGCTTTTTCATCGACATTCCAATAGTCAATGAGCATTTCAAGCAGTCGCACATGGGCTTTCATGTTTGGCAGTTTGAAAAATTTGAGCAAGCCGCATCCTCGTAAAGCATCCAAGGCTTGAGGATCATTCATAACCTCATTATCAACCGCTACATGTTCCCTTTCATGCCATGTGATCAGCATCCTGAGAAAAAATTGAAGTTTTAACTGTTAGTTTTCATTTAAATTAGCTCACGGCGTATACGCGGGTTACTGTATACACAGTCCCGTATAGGGCCCGCGTGTACGCGGGTTTCACATTACCAACCCGCGTATACGCCGCAACGAAATTATAATCAATAATTCAACGGTGAAACATCAATCAAAAACCTTAAAATTAATCACAATGAATTGCAAGCTAAGTATAAGGGTTACCTAGAAGATTTTGTAGAATTTGAACGGTCGAAATCGACGCACGAGAATTTGCTCCTATTGCTCCAAATATTTGCTCTCCAACTCAAACAGTAACAATGGTGAGTCCAAAATCCTATTTATAAGTTTTGAAAATGAAAAATTTTTTCAAAATTTCATTTTGATTGGTTTCATGTAACTTTTAACTTGGGAGCTCGCGTGTCGAGATTGGTTTGCTTTTCAGGACATTTTGGACATTTTCCGACTTTTTCGAGACGGTTCCATGACTGCTGACCCGTCATGGCAGGTATCATTTTTTCACTGGCATATAGGTTAGGAACATCACCTTTCCGTTGCACTATGCATACTAGCCTCCATCAGTCGATACATCTGCCATAGGGTCGATCCCATCGTGTTATGGTTCGTAAACCATCTTCACTTGCCGATTTTTTAAATCATGACACGATGGTAGAGCCATCCTTTACATGGGCATCGTAGTTAGCACCTCACTGACATTTGTTGCCCATGTGCTTATTTGAGTTAGGCTCGGAGTTTCCTCTGTAGTCCCGCCATGACTTATGCGTGAAAGACTCATTTCTCTCAGCTTCTTCGCTTTGTTCTGGCCTTATACCCTAGAGGCTCCTTTGTGTTGAGTTGTACTGCTGCATTGCATGTTGACTATTTGCGCCTTTTGGCCTAGAGCCGGCTTCACTGGACTCGTGTTTAAGCCAACTTTTTACCATGACGTCTGCAAAAATCAACCCTGCATACCTTTAGCCCCTGCAACTTGACATACCTTGACCCGTGGAAAGGACATACCTTTGAGTGTCACTGATCGGTTTTCGCCTCCCTGCATCGAGCATAGGAATGTTCCCCTCCCAGGAACTAGATCATCTGTTTCACCGACACTCGTCCTTTCCACTATACCATAGCATTCTTTTATTCTTTTTCGAGCTTAACAGAAAAAGACAAAAAAATTAAATATTCCAAAAAGAGCGGGAACAGGACAGTATTTCCATCTATTATTGGCAGGTAGAGTCAGTCGTGTAACCCTTGAAAAAAGCACTCAAAACAAAGTCTCCTCCGCTTGGGTGGGATTTAGTTTGACTTAGGTACGCCTCAACCTTTTTTATTTAGTCAGTCCTCCCCTAATTGGTTATCTGTTCCAATCATATGGAGGGTTCGTTCATGCCTCCTGCATGACGAAGTTATACAGATTCATCATATGCTGCCATAGTCACACTGAGTTATTCTTTTGTTCAAGGAAAGTTAGCCTGAGTTGGCCTCTCTACGGTGTCTCTTAACTCATTTTTCAGTAAGCCATCTCGGTTGTCAGTATCATGTCTATCATCACATCAGTTATATTAGTCCTTTACTCGTGCCGGTTTGAGAAGGTCCCTATTGACTTCTTGCTGGCGGGTCTTGTCCTTATCGACGACGACATCTTGCTCTGAGGGCAGGCCTAGAGTTGCACCCTGGCCCTATTTTCATTATTGATAGGTTACCTTGTGCTCAGCATCGATCAGTATCATGGGTCTTTGACTGAGTGGTTTCCCTTGTGTTCGACGTCAGCTTACATTATCACACATTGGGATTCGTGCAGTACTTTGGTTTCCATTTGACCCTATTGGTGGATACCTCGCCTCTGTGTCGGCTTTCATTATTGGTTGGTTCAGAGGGTTTCTGCCATGCGCTAGCTACATCTTGTGTACGCCGGAAATGTACTTCGGTTCGGTTACTACATCTTTTTTCGTCCGATTCCTTCCACATTATTGGCCTACAGGTTACACTCGTGCTAGATTGATGAAGGATGCCTTAATTCCTTCCTCCTAGAGGATCTTTCCCTATCGACTCCGACGCATTGCTCTGGAGAAAAGATCTAGAGTCCATTTGGCAGTACCTTGGGGTTTGTAGTCATTAGTGGCAGATCCTTCACTATCAACAGTGGAAAACCATCATTGTCTCTTGATCGATAGATTCTTATAGGTGTTTGACTTCAGCTCATTTATTCGCACTTGTTAGTTTGTACTGGGTACCTTGACACTCATTATCATTATCGGTGAGTAGTCTCGCGTTTGTTAACGGTATACATAAATGACCGGTAATCAAACGATTTCTCACATGGTCAACTTCAGATTATTTATTCCCATGGTGTAGAAATGTACCATGGTGGTCGGTGAAGACCTCAGGTTGTATCAGCATTCATTGGTTCACTTGACAGTTTCTCTTGTTGCTGCTCGTTGATACCACTCCACCTTATATGTTGCAGTCATCCATGGCAACATTCTATATGCTGACACCTGAGTTTGCATTGTAGTACCATCCTTTTCCATCATGTTCAGTTGGTACCTTTTGGGATCAGTCTTTGATATCAGTGATTCGTTGTATCTTTCAGCATCATTGGCAGTTTTATATGTGATATTCAGACATGTACTTGTTCGATCATGATCAGATGATCCATTATGTATTTTCCAATCATTTATACTTGTATACTTAGTGGATCCGCTTGTACTTGATATGCAGACATGCTTTTCTTTCTCTGAGCATGGGTATGCCTGCCTCAGACGGTGTTTCTTTCTGATCTCCTTTTGTGGCTTAGCAGGCTGAATTCTGGTGAAGTACTCCTCGGCTTTTGGCAGATTTCCTTTCCATGTACTTGCTTAATATATTTCGGCCATCATATACCCCTTCTGGCCTCATATATTAGGGAGCATCTGTTATAGCTCCAAATCTCACTATTATGGTTTGTGATGCTGCACTCATGGCCTAGGGCAACCCCTCCTTCCAGACCTGGTCCCAAATTAAAAAAAACAGTGTTTTATTCCTTGTACGCGACATTGCCCTGAGTTAAATGCGTGTATACGCGGGTCTGCATATACACAACCTGCGTATATGTATTAAAACACTTAAAAAAATATAAAACTCCTTATTTTCGGGTAGAGATCGCGGGTTTTACCTGCTGATCACCTGTTAGTGCCCGTGGCCCAACTGTTCCCAACCAACTCCTAACAAAAAAACTACTTTGGGATTGGTATAAAAAGACATCAAAGGGAAGGCCTAAGGGAGGAGAGAAGAGAGAGAAAGGTTACTATACTGAGATTTTCCCCCTGACCAGGTCTGAAGACCCTTGTGCCTTCTGCACCTCCGCCATTTGTATAGGAAACCCTTGTTTCCTTGTGATTTGATGTTCATCCACTAGTTATGGCATCATGGAGTGAGTCTTGGAAGGAGATATGCTAGAGGCTTGAGGTGGGACGGATCCAGAAGGAGGCTGAGCTTGGAGCCTGCAGAGGTTGCTCAGGTGATATTACTCTTTTTTTACTTTCTATTTGTCTAATAAAGAAACACGTCTTGATTCCCGATATGCTTCTTCTTTATGTTAATGATGTTCATGTTTGAATTTCATGTATGAATGAATGTCTAAAAGTTCATAACTAACTCCTTTCTTGTATAACATAAAGATGATTTTTGTATAAATCTTTGTCCATATACTGCTGCATTCTTTGGAATTGTTGGTTTTGTATGGCAAAGGAGCGAAAGGGACATGAAGAAGGGTTTGGACCCTTGAGGAACTACTCGAACGTAGGACCTGAGGTACATCCTTCTTACCTTAGAAATAGCTTTTGCTAGCATAATGGTTGTGTGTTTGCATGTTTCTTTCTTTAGGCAACTTTCAGTCTGCTAGGGTTCCACCCAAAAGCCCTAGGGGATAAAATCCCTCAACAAATTTGTCTTTGAGGTTTTTGCGAGTCTCATGATTATGTAGATTATCTTCTGGATACATCGCACTAGGTTTCTTTTTTATCGATGTTTCGAACCAGTAGCGATGGTTCATCTTTATTGAAAGATTTCTCCCATTTTTCTAGATATATAGAGATATATGAGATGTTTAGCTGACTAAATCTCTGCTTTTGTATAAGAATGTAAGGTCAGTATTCTTTTTCGTTAAAAGCAATCTGTGTCGTTCAAATCTGCGAACTTCTTTCATTATCTCCATTCCTTATTGGGTGAGTATTTTGTTTTGAGGTTTCTACTGTTCTCATTATTATGTAGATTATCTTCCAGATACATTGCATTATGTTTATTTTTTATCGACGTTTTGAACCAGCAACGGTGGTTCATCTTCAAGATGTGAAAGATTATTGAAAGTCTAGTCTCATTTTTCCATATATATAGAGATTTATAAGATGTTTAGTAGACTGAATATCTACATCTCTTGAAGACTGTAAGGTTGGTCTTCTTTTTGATTAAAAGAAATCTGTTTCGTTCAAATCTGTGAACTTCTTTCATTATCTCCCTTTTGTATTAGGTGAGTATTTTGTCTTTGAGGTTTCTGCGAGTCTCATGGTTATGTAGATTATCATCCAGATACATGACATTAGGTTTCTTTTTTATCGACATTTCGAACCAACAATGGTGGTTCATCTTGAGGATGTGAAAGATTAATGAAAGACTATTCTCATTTTTCCATATATGTAGAGATGTATGAGATGTTTAGCAGACTGAATCTTTGCATCTCTTTAAGAATGCAAGGTTAGTCTTCTTCTTCGTTTAGAGAAATTTGTGTTGTTTTTATATGCGAACTTCTATCATTATCTCCCTTCCATATTGGGTGATTTTATCTTTTGGATATATCACATTAGGACTCTTTTTTATCGACGTTTAGAACCAGCAATGGTGGTTCATTTTCAGGATGTGAAAGATTATTGAAAGATTGGTGTCATTTCTCCATATATATAAAGATGTATGAGATGTTTAGCTGACTAAATCTCTACATCTCTTTAAGAATGTAAGGTCTGTCTTATTTTTCATTAAGAGCAATCTGTGTCATTCAAATCTATGAACTTATTTCATTATCTCCCTTCCGTCTTGGGTGATCTTATCTTCCATATACATCGCATTAGGTTTGTTTTGGATCAACGTTTTGAACCAGCAATAGTGGTTCATCTTCAAGATGTGAAAGATTATTGAAAGACTGGTCTCATTTTTCCATATATATAGAGATGTATGAGATGTTTAGCCCACTGAATCTCTGCATCTCTTTAAGAATTTAAGGCTAGTCTTCCTTTTCGTGAAGAGAAATTCGCATCGTTCAAATATGTGAACTTCTTTCATTATCTCCCTTCCATATTGGGTGAGTATTTTGTCTTTGAGGTTTCTTCTAGTCTCATGATTATGTAGATTATTTTCGGGATACATCACATTAGGTTTCTTTTTTATCGATGTTTCAAACTAGTAACAGTGGTTCGTTTTCATGATGTGAAAGGTTATTGAAAGATTGGTCTCATTTTTCCACATATATAGAGATGTATGAGATGTTTAGTCAACTAAATCTTTATGTCTCTTTAATAATGTAAGGCGAGTCTTCTTTTTTGTTAAGAGAAATATGTGTCGTTCAAATCTATGAGCTTATTTCATTATCTCCCTTCCATATTGGGTGAGTATTTTGTCTTTGAGGTTTCTGTGAGTCTCATGATTATGTAGATTATCTTCTGGATACATTGGATTATGTTTCTTTTTTATCAACATTTCGAACCAGCAATGGTGGTTCATCTTTAGGATGTGATAGATTATTGAAATACTGGTCTCATTTTTCCATACATATAGAGATCTATGAGATGTTTAGCCGAACGAATCTCTTCATCTCTTTAAGAATGTAAGGTCAGTCTTCTTTTTTGTTAAGAGCAATCAGCGTCGTTCAAATCTGCAAACTTCTTTCATTATCACCATTCCATATTGGGTGAGTATTTTGCTTTGAGGTTTTTGTGAGCCTCAGGATTATGTCGATTACCTTTCGGATACATCACATTAGGTTTCTTTATGATCAACGTCTCTAACCAACAACGGTGGTTCATCTTCAAGATGTGAAACATTATTTAAAGACTGATCTCATTTTTCCATATATATAGAGATCGATGATTTGTTTAGCCAACTAAATCTTTGCATCTCTCTAAGAATGTAAAGTTAGTCTTTTGTTTCATTAAGAACAATCTGTGTCATTCAAATATGTGAACTTCTTTCATTATTTCCCTTCCGTATTGGGTGAGTATTTTGTATTCGAGATTTATTTTTGATCAACGTTTTGAACCAACAACGGTGGTTCATCTTCAGGATGTGAAATATTATTGAAAGACTAGCCTCATTTTTCCATATATAGAGAGATGTATCAGATGTTTAACTAGCTGAATCTCTGCATCTCTTTAAGAATGTAAGGTCAGTCTTCTTTTTCATTAAGAGGAATCCGTGTTGTTCAAATTTGTGAACTTCTTTAATTATCTCCCTTCCATATTGGGTGAGTATTTTGTCTTTGAGGTTTCTACAAGTCTCATGATTATGTATATTATCTTCGGATACATCGCATTAGGTTTATTTTTGATCGAAATTTCGAACTAACAATGGTGGTTCATCTCCAGGATGTGAAAGATTATTGAAAGATTGGTCTCATTTTTCTATATATATAAAGATTTGGGAGATGTTTAGCCAACTCAATATCTGCAACTCTTTAAGAATTTAAGGTCCGTCTTCTTTTTCATTAAGAGTAACCTGTGTGGGTAAAATCTATGAACTTCTTTCATTATCTCCCTTCTGTATTAGGTGAGTAATTTTTCTTTGAGGTTTCTCCGAGTCTCATGGATATCTACTTTATGTTCCAGATACATCACATTAGGTTTATTTTTTATCGATGTTTCAAACCAAAAACAGTGGTTCGTCTTCAGGATGTGAAAGATTATTGATAGACTGGTCTCATTTTTCCATATATATAGAGTTGTATGAGATTTTTAGCAGACTGAATCTTTGAATCTCTTTAACAATCTAAGGCCAGTCTTCTTTTTCGTTAAGAGCAATCTCTGTCATTCAAATCTGCGAACTTCTTTCATTATCTCCCTACCGTATTGGCTGAGTATTTTGTCTTTGAGGTTTCTGCGAGTCTCATTCTTATGTAGATTATCTTCTAGATACATCGCATTAGGTTTCTTTTTTATTCATGTTTCAAACCAGCAATGGTGGTTCATCTTCAGGATGTTAAAGATTATTGAAAGATTGGTCTCATTTTTCCATATATAGAGAGATGTATGAGATGTTTAGCTGACTGAATCTCTGCTTTTGTATAAGAATGTAAGGTCAGTCTGCTGTTTTGTTAATAGCAATCTGTGTCGTTCAAATCTATGAACTTCTTTCATTATCTCCATTCCATATTGGGTGCGTATTTTGTTTTGAGGTTTCTGCGATTCTCATGATTATGTATATTATCTTCCGGATACATTACATTAGGTTTCTTTTTTATCGATGTTTCGAACGAACAACGGTGGTTCATCTTCAGGATGTGAGAGATTATTGAAAGGCTGGTCTCATTTTTCCATATATATAGAGATGTACGAGTTGTTTAGCTGACTAAATATTTGCATCTCCTTAAGAATGTAAGGCCAGTCTTCTTTTTCGTGAAGAGAAATTCGCATCGTTCAAATCTGCGAACTTCTTTCATTATCTCCCTTCCATATTGGGTGAGTATTTTGTCTTTGAGGTTTCTGCTAGTCTCATGATTATGTAGATTATTTTTGGGATACATCACATTAGGTTTCTTTTTTATCGACGTTTCAAACTAGTAATAGTGTTTCATCTTCAAAATGTCAAAGATTATTGAAAGATTGGTCTCATTTTTCCATATATATAGAGATGTATGAGATATTTAGTTGACTGAATATTTGCATCCCTTTAATAATGTAAGGTCAGTATTCTTTTTCATTAAGAGAAATCTGTGTTGTTCAAATCTGCGAACTTCTTTCACTATGTCCATTCCGTATTTGGTGATTATTTTGTCTTTGAGGTTTCTGTGAGTCTCATGATTATGTAGATTATCTTCTAAATACATCACATTATGTTTCTTTTTTATCAACGTTTCTAACCAACAATGGTGGTTCATCTTCAGGATGTGATAGATTATTGAAAGAATGGTCTCATTTTTCCATATATATGGAGATCTATGAGATGTTTAGCCAACCAAATATCTGCATCTCTTTGAGAATGTAAGGCCACTCTTCTTTTTCAGTGAGAGCAATCAGTGTTGTTCAAATCTACGAACTTCTTTCATTATCTCCCTTCTGTATTAGGTGAGTATTTTATCTTTGAGGTTTTTGCGAGCCTCAGGATTATGTACATTATCTTTCAGATACATCGCATTAGGTTTATTTATGATCGACATCTCGAACCAACAACGGTGGTTCATCTTAAGGATTTGAAACATTATTCAAAGATTGGTCTCATTTTTCCATATATATAGAGATCGATGAGATGTTTAGCCGACTAAATCTTTGCATCTCTCTAAGAATGTAAGGTTAGTCTTCTTTTTGGTTAAGAGCAATCTGTGTCATTCAAATCTGCAAACTTCTTTCATTATTTCCCTTCCGTATTGGGTGAGTATTTTGTCTTTGAGGTTTCTTTTTTATCAACGTTTCGAACCAACAACGGTGGTTCATCTTCAGGATGTGAAAGATTATTGAAAGACTGATCTCATTTTTCCATATATAGAGAGATGTATCAGATGTTTAGCCGGTTGAATCTCTACATCTCTTTAAGAATATAAGGTCAATCTTGTTTTTTGTTAAGAGCAATCTATGTTGTTCAAATTTCCAAACTTCTTTCATTATCCCCCTTCCATATTGGGTCAGTGTTTTGTCTTTGAGGTTTCTGCAAGTCTCATGACTATGTATATTATCTTCCGGATATATCGCATTAGGTTTTTTTTTATCGACATTTCGAACTAGCAATGATGGTTCATCTCCAGGATGTGAAAGATTATTGAAAGATTGGTCTCATTTTTCCATATATATAAAGATTTATGAGATGTTTAGCCGACTCAATCTCTGCAACTCTTTAAGAATTTAAGGTCAGTCTTCTTTTTCATTAAGAGCAATCTGTGTCAGTCAAATCTATGAACTTATTTCATTATCTCCCTTCTGTATTCGGTGAGTAATTTGTCTTTGAGGTCCTGTGAGTCTCATGATTATGTATTTTATCTTCCAGATACATCGCATTAGGTTTCTTTTTATCGACGTTTCAAGCCAACAACAGTGGTTCATCTTCAGGATGTGAAATATTATTGATAAAATGGTCTCATTTTTCCATATATATAGACTTGTATGAGATGTTTAGCAGACCGAATCTTTGAATCTCTTTAAGAATCAAAAGTCGGTCTTCATTTTCGTTAAGAGTAATCTCTATCATTCAAATCTGCAAACTTCTTTCATTATCTCCCTTTCATATTGCGTGAGTATATTGTCTTTGAGGTTTTTGCGAGTCTGATGATTATGTAGATTATCTTTTGGATACATTGCATTAGGTTTCTTTTTTATTCATGTTTCGAACTAGCAACGGTGGTTCATCTTCAAGATGTTAAAGATTATTGAAAGATTGGTCTCATTTTTCCATATATAAAGAGATGTATGAGATGTTTACATGACTGAATCTCTACTTTTGTATAAGAATGTAAGGTTAGTCTATTTTTTCATTAATAGCAATCTGTGTCATTCAAATCTATGAACTTCTTTCATTATCTCCATTCCATATTTGGTGAGTATTTTATTTTGAGGTTTCTGCGATTCTCATGATTATGTAGATTATCTTCCGGATACATCACATTATGTTTCTTTTTTATCAACATTTGGAACCAGCAATGGTGGTTCATCTTCAGGATGTGAAATATTATTGAAAGACTAGTCTCATTTTTCTATATATATACAGATTTATGAGATGTTTAGCAAACTGAATATCTACATCTCTTTAAGAATGTAAGGTCAGTCTTGTTTTTCATTAAGAGCAATCTGTGTCGTTCAAATCAGTGAACTTCTCTCATTATCTCCCTTTTGTATTGGGTGAGTATTTTGTCTTTGAGGTTTTTGCGAGTCTCATGGTTATGTAGATTATCTTCCAGATACACCACATTAGGTTTCTTTTTTATCGACATTTTGAACCAACAATGGTGGTTCATCTTCAAGATGTGAAAGATTATTGAAAGACTGGTCTCATTTTTCCATATATATAGAGATGTATGAGATGTTTAGTGGACTGAATCTTTGCATGTCTTTAAGAATGTAAAGTTAGTCTTCTTTTTTGTTAAGAGCAATCTGTGTCGTTTGAATCTGCGAACTTCTTTCGTTATCTCCCTTCCATATTGGGTGAATTTATGTTCTGGATACATCGCATTAGGATTCTTTTTTATCGACATTTCCAACCAGCAAAGGTGGTTCATTTTCAGGATGTGAAAGATTATTGAAAGATTGATCTCATTTTTCCATATATATAAAGATCTATGAGATGTTTAGCCTACTGAATCTCTACATCTCTTTAAGAATGTAAGGTCTACCTTCATTTTTATTAAGAGCAATCTGTGTCGTTCAAATCTATGAACTTATTTCATTATCTCCCTTCCATATTGGGTGAGCTTATCTTCTAGATACATCGCATTAGGTTTGGTTTTTATTGACATTAAGAACCAGCAAGGGTGGTTCATCTTCAAGATGTGAAAGATTATTGAAAGACTCGTTTCATTTTTCCATATATATAAAGATGTATGAGATATTTAGCCGACTGAATCTCTGTATCTCTTTGAGAATGTAAGGTCATTCTTCTTTTTCGTTAAGAGCAATCCGTGTCCTTCAAATTCGCGAACTTCTTTCATTATCTCCCTTTTGTAATCGGTGAGTATTTTGTCTTTGAGATTTCTGTGAGTCTCATGGTTATGTAGATTATCTTCCGGATACATCACATTAGGTTTCTTTTTGATCGACGTTTCGAACCAGCAATGGTGGTTCATCTTTAGGATGTGAAAGATTATTGAAAGAATGGTCTCATTTTTCCATATATATGGAGATGTATGAGATGTTTACCTGACTGAATCTTTACATATATTTAAGAATATAAAGTCAATCTACTTCTTCATTAAGAGAAATTTGTGTCATTCAAATCTGTGAACTTCTTTCATTATCTCCCTTCCATATTGGGTGAGTATTTTGTCTTTGAGGTTTCTACGAGTCTCATGATTATGTAGATTATCTCCTAGATACATCACATTAGGTTTTTTTTTAATCGATGTTTCAAACCAGCAATGGTGGTTCATCTTCAAGATGTGAAATATTATTGAAACACTGGTCTCATTTTTCCATATATATAGAGATGTATGAGATGTTTAGCCGACTAAATCTCTACATCTCTCTGAATGTAAGGTTAGTCTTCTTTTTCGTTAAAAGCAATCTGTGTCGTTTGAATCTGTGAACTCCTTTCATTTTCTCCCTTTCTTATTGGGTGAATTTATCTTCTGGATACATCGCATTAGGATTATTTTTTATCGACATTTCGAGCCAGCAACAGTGGTTCATTTTCAAGATGTTAAAGATTATTGAAAGATTGGTCTCATTTTTCCTTATATATAAAGATGTATGAGATGTTTAACCAACTGAATCACTAGATCTCTTTAAGAATGTAAGGCCTGTCTTATTTCTCATTAAGAGTAAACTGTGGCATTCAACTCTATGAACTTATTTCATTATCTACCCTCTGTATTTGGTGAGCTTATCTTCCAGATACATCACATTACATTTATTCTTTATTTTTGATCGACGTTTCGAACCAACGAGCGATGGTTCATCTTCAAGATGTGAAATATTATTGAAAGACTGGTCTCATTTTTCCATATATATAGAGATGTATGAGATGTTTAACTGACTAAATCTTCGCATCTCTGTGAGAATGTAAGGTCATTCTTCTTTTTCGTGAAGAGAAAGATGTGTCCTTCAAATTTGCGAACTTAATTCATTATCTCCCTTCTGTATTTGTTGAGTATTTTGTCTTTGAGGTTTCTGTGAGTCTCAGGATTATGCAGATTATCTTCTGGATACATCACATTAGGTTTCTTTTTGTCGACGTTTCGAACCAGCAATGGTGGTTCATCTTTAGGATGTGAAAGATTATTGAAAGACTGATCTCATTTTTCCATATATATATATATATGTATGAGATGTTTAGTTGATTGAATCTTTACATCTATTTAAGAATATAAGGTCAGTCTACTTTTTCATTAAGAGAAATCTGTGTCGTTCAAATCTGTGAACCTCTTCCATTATCTGCCTTTTGTATTGGGTGACTATTTTTTGTTTGAGGTTTCTGTGAATCTCATGATTATGTAGATTATATTCCAGATACATCACATTAGGTTTCTTTTTTATCGATGTTTCGAACCAACAACAGTGGTTCATATTTAGGATGTGAGAGATTATTGAAAGGTTGGTCTCATTTTTCCATATATATAGAGATGTATGAGATGTTTAGTAGGCTGAATACCTTTATCTATTTAAGAATGTAAGGTAATTCTTCTTTTTTGTTAAGAGCAATCTGTGTCGTTCAAATCTACGAACTTATTTCATTATCTCCCTTTCGTATTGGGTGAGTATTTTGTCTTTGAGGTTTCTGCGAGTCTCATGCTTATGTAGATTATCTTCCTGATACATCACATTAGGTTTCTTTTTTATCGACATTTTGAACCAACAATGGCGGTTCATCTTCAGGATGTGAAACATTATTGAAAGACTAGTCTCATTTTTCCATATATATAGAGATGTATGAGATGTTTAGCCGATAGAATCTCTGCATCTCTTTAAGAATGTAAGGTCGGTCTTCTTTTTCGTTAAGAGCAAGCAGTGTTGTTCAAATCCACAAACTTCTTTCATTATCACCATTCCGTATTGTGTGAGTTTATCTTTCAGATACATCACATTTGGTTTCTTTTTTATCGATGTTTCGAATCAACAACGGTGGTTCATCTTCAGGATGTGAAAGATTATTGAAAGACTGGTCTCATTTTTCCATAGATATGGAGATGTATGAGATGCTTAGCCAACTGAATCTATGCATCTATTTAAGAATGTAAGGTCAATCTTCTTTTTCATTAAGAGCAATTTGTGTCGTTAAAATCTATGAACTTCTTTCGTTATCTCCCTTCCTTATTTGGTGAGTGTATCTTCCGGATACATCGCATTAGGTTTATTTTTATCAACATTTTGAACCAACAACGGTGATTCATCTCATACATCTCTAAATATATGGAAAAATGAGACTGGTCTTTCAATAATCTTTCACATCTTGAAGATGAACCACCATTGCTTGTTCAAAACGTCGATCAAAAACAACCTAATGCAATGTATCCAGAAGATAAGCTCACCCTATACGGAAGGGAGATAATGAAATAATTTCACAGATTTGAATGATAGAGATTGCTCTTAATGAAAAAGAACACCGACCTCACATTCTTAAAGAGATACAGAGATTTAGTTGGCTAAACATCTCATACATCTCAATATATATGGAAAAATGAGACCAATCTTTTAATAATCTTTCACGTCGTGAAGATAAACCACCATTGCTAGTTCGAAATGTCGATAAAAAAGAAACCTAATGCAATGTATCTGGAATATAATCTACATAATCATGAGACAAAATACTCACCCAATACGGAAAGGATATAATGAAAGAAGTTCGCAGATTTGAATGACACAAATTGATCTTAACAAAAAAGAAGACTATCCTTACATTCTTAAAGAGATTCAGAGATTCAGAGATTCAGTCGGCTAAACATCTCAGACATCTCTATATATATGTAAAAATGAGACCAGTCTTTCAATAACCTTTCACATCTTGAAGATGAACCACAGTTTCTGGTTCGAAACGTCGATCAAAAATAAACCTAATGCGATGTATCCTAAAGATAATCTACATAATCATGAGACTCGTAGAAACCTCATAGACAAAATACTCACCTAATACAGAAGGGATATAATGAAAGAAGTTCGCAGATTTGAACTACACAGATTGCTCTTAACGAAAAAGAAGATTTACCTTACACTCTTAAAGAGATGCAAAGATTCAGTCAGCTAAACATCTCATACATCTCTATATATATGGAAAAATGAGACGAGTCTTTCAATAATATTTCACAACCTGAATGGAGGCCCTCCTACATACAAAGATAATTCAACTTCAAAGGAAGATCTAGCATGATAGACATATTAAGGAGAAGCAATTTCAAGAGGGCAATTGGTCATTGTTATATGATTCTAGGTATAAAGAATTCAAGGGAAAGCTAAGGACAAGATGACTCAGACCTTATGTGGTGGAAAGATGCCATGATAATGGTTTAGTGCAAATCATAACTATAGATGAAGAAGCCATTCCATTGCTTGTTTATGGATGCTAATTGAAAATGTACAAGAGGCCTTTATCAAAACAAGAGTTTATTGACAATATCAATAAGACAATGATGATGTTGGAGCAAGTTCCAGCTCCTCCCTCATCAAGTCATTGAAAAAAAGACTAAGGATTCAGGTGAGAACCTCCATGTGGTGCTTGAGTCCCATATTTGGGTTGAAAACCTCTTGAGGTGGCCCAATGATGTAAAATATAAAAAAAAAAATGGAAAATCAATAAGAAGATCCCTGGGTGAAAACCTTCCTGGAGGTGCCCAGGGAAAACATCTAGAGTGAAAACCTCTCTGAGGAAGCCTAGATGTTTAACAAAAAAAAAATACATAATTGTTATTTGCAGATGGGTGAGAAAGACAATCAAGGAGCAAAGAGAAGATCCAAAGGGAACCCTGCCTCACATATATTTATATCCTCCACTCCTTACCATGCATCCATCCACAAATTCCATTGTTTTTTTAACTTCATTTCTTTAATTTGGGTGAAGACTGTGTTTTCTATAGGATCCCCTGTATTCCTACAGGATGCACTAAAAACCTACACGAACAATCTGAGGGTTAATGGTAGGTTGGTTAGGTCACCAAAGCTCATTCTAGACATGTTCTAACCCCTCACCTATTTCATTACAATCATCCCTACACTCACCATTTAAAACAAAAATAGATCAATTTTTTCTAGTTATTCCCTTGCTCCACACACGCTCCTACTCCTGCTGTCCATTCATTGCAGTGTCCTCACAGCTCCAACAAGTCGACTATCCCAAAAAATACCAATCATCAGCTATAGGTCTTCACTAAGATGATCCAAGAGCTCCACAACATCAGCAACATTAGGTATTTAGTCACAGACACTCGCAAAACCAAGAAACCATTAGAAGACAATAGAGGAGGAAGAAGAATGACAATGCAACTAATAAATAATGCAACACCACTGATCTTCAACAACTGTAGCATGGCATCAAGACCACAAGTAAGTATCCCGTTCACTCACTCATATGCATCATTTGATAAAAATTTGTAAAGGTTACGAGGTAGTTGGTTTATAAGTGAAAAGGTGGCTAGTTAACTTGGCCACCTTCCTTGAGTCATCACATACAAAATCGGGTCTCCTCTGTCACGTGGCTTCAATCAAATCAAAGATAGAGGAGGAGTATGACAAGAAGTGGTCAACTACGAATCGATGAGGTGGGAGCTAATTACATGGAGTGGGAAACAAAACATCGTTTGCATGCATTCACGCATTCCACCTCCTCGAAACTCCCTCACTCAAGTCGCTCTCATAACTTTGGCTACCCATCGGAAGCAAGGATCCATCATTCTGCAAGAGAATTTCTATAGGAGCATGCATAGGAATAGTCTACAGGATACACAGAAGCAGTCTATAGGATAGGCAGAGAAGGGTTCAAGAGGGAATATCATGAGAGTTTCCACTGCCACCATTATAAAGAGGTAGGATCTGAAAGTCCATCCCCATTTACAAGAAAATTAACTAGAAATACTCTAAAAGCTAGTGGATGTAACCACTGTGGGAGGTGAATTACATGCACACGAAACTTTGTCTTCTCATTAACTTAAAATTATTTATAAGACATCAATCGATGGGGTTTTTCAAAAAACTCATAGGGTATGATGATGAGGTGGCTCAAGAATTTTCTCATTCCCTCACTCCACACAGCATAATCCATGCCACTATTATAGTTAGAGGGATCACTGTAGATCTCACCTCAAAGCTCATTAGTAGGGTCACCACACTTCCTCTAAGAATTCCATGGCAAAAAGAAGACAAAGCAAATATTGAGGTGGAAAAAAGGAAATTCTTCTTAGAAGGTGAAGAACCCACGGAGGATAAAAATGGAGTAAGGAGGGACAATCTGCCATACCCATGGAGTGAGGTAGGTTACTAACTCATCAAATATATCTCATGTGAGGGTGGATACAACATTTTTTATCGCTACCATTTTAGGATGCTTGAAGAATTAAGATTTGCGATAGAAACACCAGTTCACCAAAGATCAAGCATACCCTATTTCTTGATGCAATCACTCATAGACTCCAGCAACAAAGTAAAGGAAGGGAATTCCCAACAATTGGCTCACAATGGGTTAATCAAGATCCTCATTGAGGATGCACTCCAAACCTTAGGATTCCTATAACATGGCCAGTCTTTAGAGACATACAAGTCAGAGGATGACATCAAAACCCTCACTTATGATGTTAGTCCTTCTGTCAGTGAGGAGGAGGCAAAACAAGAAGAAAATGATACAAATGTAGATGGAGATGAGATGGATGAGGAAGGGACTCATACATAGGAACATGATGAAGCAGAAGATAAGGAGGATGATGCTAAAAGAGAGAAGGAAATGAAGGAAGAAACTGATGGAGAAGAAAAAGAACAACAAGAGGAAGAAGACAAGAAAAATAGAGACAAAGAAGGCATTGAAACAGAAGGGGAAGAACATGAGGAGGAGTCACCTAGGGTGTCTCTAGAGGCCCTTGAGAAGGAGGCAGCATCCGCCTTCACTACTCTCAGCACCCTAGTCAAGGGAAAAGGGAAAAGAATGATGCAAACCCCTCTCTATTTCAGAACAGGAAAGAGCACAAGAATCAAACAAGGGAAGCCACAAATGTAAAAAAATATCCCTATTGAGATTGAAGATTCCCCTACACCAAGGAGTAGAGAAGAAATAATGAAACATCAACTTGACAGGTAAAATGCATGTCTGAGAGGACATCTGTAGGAAAGGGAAAACTAGCTATTGTGTATGGGCAACCTCTCCCTGGAAGCCATCCAGTGTAGGATGCCAGCTAAACCCTATGCTCTTTACCTCAAAGAACAATGGCTACAAATTTAGATTAAAACACTAGCACAAAGGGGCACCATGCCATTTTAGTACTACAGGTAGTTTATTAATCTTTGTGACCAAAGTACATTAGAGGATAGGGCCAAAATGGATGTATTTTACTTACACAATATGACCCTCAAAGACTTGAATGTTTGTGATCCTAATTCCAAGCTAGGAGATCTAGAATTAATGGCTTTGGTGTCATGGATGAACCATGAGGAGTCCAGGGTTGCAAAGATGAAAAGAATATTGGGTAGAGAGAAAAATGAACTTCTTTTCATTAGAGATGAACAATAAAATCCCATGGCCCCAATCAACAACCATGATCTAATTGCAAATGATCCTCAACTGGAAACCAAATATCTTGTTGCCCAAGAACAAGAAATTTCACACTTTGAGGATACGTTTAGGCTGCTAGGAGATGATAGCATACATGCCTGCTTTAGGAGATGGAACACATTGCCACACAGCTTGAAGATCAGAGAATATCACTCCCCTCAAAGGTTGAGAGAGGCACTCAACAAGACACCTATGTATAAGAAATCAATGCAAAGGTTGAAGGTCAATTGGATAAGCCTAAAACTTAGTCCACCATTACTCTTGGAAATGCTATAAGGGAGAAGAGAAGGAGACGAAAAGAGGTAGTGAAAATAATTAGAAAGGAAAGTAGGCTTCTATGCACAAGAAGAAGAGAGCATAATAGAGGCATGGGATGTCATAGAGGCTACCAGATCTATGAAAGACATAGACATTGACTAAGTTGCTCAAAGGATGAGAAACTCTTTTAGTAGGGGGGTGATGATGAGCCTCATCATTGGGTAAATATATTGGACTTAATTCACCTCCTAGCTTAGTCAAACTAACTATTATCATAACTTATTGCATACTTTTGATTATATTTTGTTTATGAGATGAGTTAGAGTTGGATATTTTGCTTTGTGGTCTAATGTGCATTTAATGCAGGATTTAAGGATAAAAGGAAGGAATTTTGGCAAAGACCTTGGTCAAAACTCGAATGGGATAAGGGAGAGGAATTATAGGAAGTAAATCCTCCTCATTTACTACCCATCCATTTGACTATTCCTCCATCAGCTTAGAGTGCAATCAAGAAAATCATGAGGACTAGAAGGAAACCGAGCAAGTGAATGTTAAAGCACCAGTTTATCTCAAGTTTAGGAGTCAAGCCTCCCTAATTTTAAGGAAGTCATTAGAGACTTCAGATGTATAAGTATAAAGGCCTATCTCAATAGGATTCAGACTTTTGATTGTAAAATTCTACTCTATTTTCGAGCTGCATGACTTGTGACAGTTTTTGATGTAATGCATCATTTTAATAATAATAATGAGTTTTGTTTTGAGCAAGCAGTGACTTAAATTGGAGGGATGAAGCTCTTGGGTTAGGTCCCAACCCTAGTAGTTGAGGCTCCTCTTTATTGTACATGTATGCTAGCATAGAATCACGGCTTAATCGTTCATTTTCTTAAGTAGCTGCATTTCCATTACACCAGTGTAGCGTAGATTTGTTGTTTTTTTAGTTTGCTTCCATTTTTGCCTTCTTTCAATTCACAGGTTAGCAGGGAGAAAATGATGACCATAAGGTTGTCAGCAAGTGTCTTAACCTCACCTCCCCCCTCTGGGAGCATGAATTGAGGAACAGACCCTTCAACAACCCCAAAAACATAGATTTTTAGTTCTTGCATTGGGTTTGGTGTTTGTCGTCTTGATTCAGTACTTAGTTCATTTCATCATTACCATTTTCAATCACTCTCTTTATGTAATAGATATAACTCATATTCTCATTTCCTTCAGCATGAAATTCTTAAGCAGGAGCCAATAAATCATGTCTTAATCAGATTATACCAGTAGATCTCATTACCATCCGATCCACAACAAACTTGGCAAATCACCCTCAACCACATGCATATTCATTTCAACGTTTGACTTTAGGCACTCGGGATCTCCACGATTGATCTACCTCGCTTGATCAAATGGCTATGGTGTCAGCCGATCACCAAGAAGCTTGTCTGATCTCCACCATTGATCATTCTTTCATGATGCAATGGCTATCTCACAATCTCACCCAAATTCTTGCACAACTGATATCTACATGAGAGCATGCGATAAAAGTGTTTTTCCCATTCTCCATCATTCTGCACGTTTTCCACCCTTCTGTCGATGTGTGACTTAATGTGGTCCATCCATCTATTCCCTTAATCTCGACGATAGGCTCTCCACCACTCATCTTCCATTAATATTGTTGGTTGATCATTCATCCATATATTGACATAACCTCCCATGATAAGATATCTTCCATTCATCTTTCATTAGTCTTATTCATCCATCTATTCACTTAATCCCCCGAGATAAGATCTCCGCCATTCATCTCCCATTAATCATGTTCGTCTATCTATTGACTTAACCTCCTACAATAAGATCTCTGCCATTCATCTTCTATTAGTCTTGTTCATCCATCTATTCATTTAATCCCCTATGATGAGATCTCCGCCACTCATCTCTCGTTAATCCTATTCATCCATCTATTAATATAATCTCATACGATAAGATCTCTGCCACTCATCTCCCATTAATATTATTCTCGACTAATCCAACGATTCCTATTCATTGCTACTTCATTACATCTTCCTTTCACTCATTTCGATCTTCAATTTCTCTTCAAATTGACTCCTTCATGAACTTTGTTCTGTGTATCATTTAAATGCTGCCACTCCATAGACCTGCTAGCCATCCTCAAACACCTTCCATCCACCTATCACTTCTACAAGAACACTTAAATTACATGCTTGATTTTACCAAAAAAACTAAAAAAGAGTGAAAATAGATTTAGTTTAGTTTCCTTGGTTACACATTACTTTGGTTTGATGCTCTTTACTTTTGTAACTTAGATAACAACATTACGATAATGTTGATTTAACAATTCTGCTTAGCATAGCTATTTAAATAGCTAATTAGGGTATGGTGTGATTTAGCATTACATGTTGTTCTCTTCATTACTACATTAGAGTAGCTTGCTTAGAATAGTTCTCTTCTTCCATCAAAGATCAAGCTTCTTCTAACACTATAGAAGTCTGGTTGGGTACCCCTGGGGTCCCTCTCTAGATGAACAGTGACAATAGGCAGGACCTTCACTCCTACTTGTGGATATAGCACTGTCACCTCCAAGTTTGTATGAATAGTGGGTTGATAAATAAAGCTGGTATCCTAGGAGTTACGACATCCTTGTTGCAATACAGGTGGTCATCAGACTTATTGAAGAATGGTTACAAATTTTAGTTCTTAATATCTATGATGGGTCCTTGGCACCATTTTTTAAGCTAATATTTTGTAATCCTTGCCAAGAATATGTATAAAGGTTATAAAAGTACATAAATGAATTGGACATTGGTACCGAGATGAATAGTCCACCTATATCAAAAATTATTGTGACACATGGACACCTAATATGTGTCCATATTATGTTGCAAATTGGTTGTTGATTTAGGAAATTAGAATATCATATTAATTTGTATGCCTATAATGCATGTCTAATGAAAACATCGAATAATTTATCCCTAACTTATCCACTACACATAGGACTATGTGGAATGAAAGGTTCTACTTGGACTACGATGGAACAAGAAAAGGTTGATGAATATCACACTATAAACTAGAAGAAAATCAATCATATCAACCCTTCAAGATTATTGAAAAACAT
This sequence comes from Pinus taeda, assembly GCA_000404065.3. NCBI lineage: Eukaryota > Viridiplantae > Streptophyta > Pinopsida > Pinales > Pinaceae > Pinus > Pinus taeda. The sequence goes on from APFE031129005.1 coordinate 48,302, forward strand.
AGAGTATAGATGAATATCTCCTTCCATCACCAACATGAATATAATGAATCTGGAAAACCTCATAAATGTGCATTAGCATATGTAGAAGTTATAAATAATATACAAATTATTACTAAGGAAAAATAAAGAATAAATAAAGAGGAACCTAAAATAGCTACCATTGAGATATAAAACCTTCAAAACAAAATAACCAAGTAGACAAAGTTAAGGGTAGTAGTATTAGATAAATACAAAGAGAAACCTAGTGCCAAAAGAAAATAATAATAAAAAATATGCGAAGAAATTTTTTGTATTCAGTGGATCATCTTAATCACTTTTTACCAATTATTTACAACATTTAACTACACCATTAGTTAACCATGAAAGCAACATAGTATAAGTAGATAACACATGCATAATAAAATCATAAGACAAACAATACATATGAACAACTAAACTATGAGAAGCACATAACTATCATCAATACATGAACAACAAATATTAGGTGGAAACCCTTTCAGGAGAGAAACCACCAAACTCTTTTCTTCTTCTTTTTCTTATATAAAGTATTCTTTACAATATATTTTGTAACCCACCAGTATGCAAGCTCTCACTCATGACATGTGTGAGTACCCACTCACTCCATGCTACTACCTATTCGAATCACACACTTCTAAAAATATATGCAGACACCCTTTTACAAGAGGAAATGACCCCTAAGTAGTTTCTCAAACCACCACCTGAATGAAGTGACCACTCCCTGATCAACAAGCCACCACTTTCCCTAAATGCCCCAATGTTCAATTATATTTATACCTCGTTTAATACATTCTAATATAGGATCCATAAAATCTATAGTCAATCAATATAAAATATAAAATATTTTTTCCCAATAAACACTCTCACACCATTAACATTTCAAAATAAAAAACCTTAGCAACAACATATGATCATGCATCAACACTATACTCTGACTGCAAACTACATAACACCTTACTCAACCATACATATCTCTATATCCTCTACATCAATGCACTAGAAACATGCTCTCAAGACACAACAACATATCAAGCCACAATCTAACAACAACATACTCAAAAAATAGGTTTGCATACACAATTAATACATTAAGTCTATACACAAAAGTTCATCTAACCATCACACCATATTTAAAAACATTTAACAAAATCAGCTGCAAATACTAGCAATCGTATCACAACATTCTTTAGATCATACTCCCACTCTATGAAAACCATTCACATGGTCTTTTATTAGCAAATTATGACCACATTCAATCTCAACTATGCTCAATAAAACACAATGATCACTACTTCAACACTGAGATGATTAATCTCATTATTCCACAAATATGGGTAATCATATCCTCATTACATTTACACAAGAGCACACTTTCACTAACCTCTGATTGATAAACAACATTGCAATTTAATTTAATTTACCCTACAACCAATTTGGACCAAATCAAAGTGATTAATTACATTCCACAATGCACTTAAATACCAAATCCAACCACTAACCATGACCACATCAAAATGATTACTTCTAATTCATTTTTTTTAGACTTATTTGATGACCATATCAAACACATTGCAGGAGACCAAATGAATTCTACTCAAAACCATGGGAAAAAACCTTGGGATAGCTCATGGATTTAATTTTTCCTGCTACAAGATGCATATGTTGTTTAGCCACAATGAATCTATATCGTGGATGATAATTTCCAACTGGAAATATGGGTTTCCATAACAACAAACATTGAATTCTCTTCTTTAACTAACATTCATTACCTAATTGGGCAAATATCAAGGTCCTTCACAAACATCTGCAATTGCTACTTCATACCACATATAACCATCATGCCATACACCATTGCAGGTCTAGAACACATCAAGGCCATGCACGCTACATTTGTAATTGACATAAATTCCAATACAATGTTGACTCCATAATTTACATCAATGTCAATACCATGCTATCAATAATCTCCTCCTTTTACATTGATGGCAACACCCAGGAAATCCACCAACTGTTTCTCTTCACTAGCTGGCTAATTTCATTGCCCATTGGATGGTATCATTATCCCCCTTTGACACCAATATTAAGGGTAATACAAATTGATTTCGCTTTCCTTTTGAACACCATGCTAACAATAGATAGTTATGATTAGCTACAACACATATGAAAATAGCCATTAGAAACCAACAAAAAACTTCTACTCTCTTATAGAATATAACAGGCCAAGGAAACACTAATTTTGGCTCAAAGCAATATGACATGCTAAATCATGCTAAATATATTATGCTTAAAACCTTTGACCAACAAAACATTGGATGCATTTGTTCACTTATCACCAATGTTGTCCCTATGTTTTCCTAAAACCTTAGATGAGGCATTTTCTCTGAGAATGACACGGCCACCTTTGTTTCTTTGGGGAGAGGAATCTATTCTTATCCCCTGATATATGACAGGAACATTCTCTATTTATGTATGATTGGTCATCTTCATGAAACATGCAAAGAGAAAGACCACGCTTCACTTGATGCTCATAGTTCTTCTTCCATACTTTTTTATGCTTCTTTATGGTATGTGCATTCTCCTCTGGCTTTCTTCTAGGAATACTTTGGATAATTTGTTCCTTTTTCTTGACTTTTCTTGATAAAATAGAGGGCTTATAATATCTAGCCATGTGAACATGATTGTCACAACTATAACATCTCACATGACCAAGATATGAGGCAAGATGATCATATATTTTGCTATTCACATTATATATTTCCCTTGCATTGATCAGAATTCCAATCCATGCATGAGAACTAAAATAAAATTCCCTATGACCAAAGATATTACGTGAGAAACAATAACCAGTAATTATTGGTGTATACCTAAATGTTAATGATCTCTTTTGCTGCAAAAACCGCTGCATATTTTGTTGGTAAGATATCAACATTTGGCTTCTACAGTTGGCAACAACATGTCAAAAATTATGGCAATTGCAACAATCAACCTCATTCATCAAAGGAGAAAAGAGGTTACTGTTCCTCCTTTGAAACTTCAACATTGTTTTCTTGGAGCGGATGGTCTTATTGGTTAGTGATTTTTTTTTTCTTTCTTTGGCTATGACTTTTGTTTCTTTCTTCCTCTCTTGTTGCTACCACTGTTTCCTCTTGATGTTATAGGTTTTTCAAGTATTGCATTATTTTTTCCACCTAGACATTTGCTACATTCTCCCTTATGAAAACCAAGATCATATATCACCAAGTGATATATTTGGTTACTAAGAGTGTTGTCCAAGATCTTCGTACTCTTCTCCAACTTTAACTATTTCTAGCTCCTTCCTTATTGAGACAACTTCAACCTCAAGATTTTCACATCGACCATCTCTTTATTTTATCTAGATACCCATCACATCTTAAATTGTTTTCTCTTCATCCAACTGGGTCATCAAGGTGATGAGTTCTTCTTTCAACTCAAACTCATTGACATCAAAGATATACAATATTTTTTCTTGATCTTTACTCACATTTGTTAGCCTTTCTATTTGAATACTAAGTTTTCTATTACAACTACATATAAATCAATTTCAAAGTCTTTCAAGACCACCATTCTATCACAATCATTGTCGTCTTTGACTATTTGATTATGTATGGATACCATCAAATCCATCTAATACAAAATTAAGAAATATCACAATCATCATTACCTTCATATCTAGCTTGTTGCATCACATGCAATTCTCCCTTGTCTTAATTTTCTAATTTCACCTCTTAATGATTAGATACATTCACATTAGGGGGATGGCTCTCATCGGGTTGAGAACCTTTCTTCTAAGATCCCTTCTTCTTATTTTTATTTTTATTCTTCTTCTGTCCATTTCTACTACTGATCTCTCCTCCATAACATAGCTACATAAAATATTGATTGATAAACACACATTAGTCACAAAAATATAGCAAACACCTTCAACAGGTTGTTAGAATGATTACACAATGATAACTCTGCTTTATAACACAATCATCTTAGAATGCTTCACCACACCTCACACTCACAATAAATCAAACCAAACTTCTCAAAGTTTCAACACATAAATAATTTTTGAAAGAGTATGCAATAATTACACAAAGAAATGGAGAACTAATCTCCCATTTTCAAACACTATTGATCTAGTCGAGTACATTGAATTTTTCCAATTTATTTTATCAACCATATTCTTCAATAATTGAGAGAAATTTTTAAACTTAACCACACTCTTTTAATCAACTATAACATGCTTTTAATTAGTGGAGAGATTGCCATGGGGAATTCGTAGAGGAAAAGCTCATTGCTTTCCTTGTTGAAGCTCAGGTTACACATACCTAGTGTATGCATTGAGTCGCCACACAAGAGTATTCATTTCTATACACACTTTGGTCGTATTAAATTTCTTTTACATATTTATTATATTGTAGGAACAAGATTGAATAAAGACAACCACTAGACTTAACTCACACTATCTTTGATTCAGGTTACTCCACATTGCACACATAGTTTTACTAACGTCACTTAGATTGATCCCAATATATAGCCTAATTTTGGCTAAAATTAACACACCCTATTGTAGTGTTAACTTCTCCAAGATGTATGAAAAGAGCCCACTTAAGATTGTGCATGACAAACAATCTCAACAATATAAATGGCTATTAAACATTGTACACATGCAGCAGCTAATAGAAACAAAACCTACCAAAATTATGATCTATGCCACAATCATAGCTAAATAGCAAAAAGAAAGAGTAATAACTCCAATCATCCAATGGAAACCAGATATACAAAGAATAATTTTTATTCTAACACTTATGAAGTGAACAAATAAATGTTCCCAGTCCCTCTCTATGGGATGGGTTCTTGGCTATCCTCAAATGTCTTCAGCTTGTGTAGAGTCTCTCTCCTCTATAATGTGTAAACCTAGCAAAAATATGGCGTGCAACGATGAAAATAATCAGAGTTACAACAATGAGTGCAACAATGAAAATAATCCAAAGTCAATAATAAATGAAAAACCCTTCTATTTATAACAAAATATTGGGTTATCCTAACATAATGAGCAATAATAAAATATTATTAATCCCATTCTTAGAATAACCACCTAAATATTTTATTATATTTGTTTAGGAGGGAAACCGTATTTAAACTTTTATTTATAAACAATAAATAAATAAACGATTTATTTATAATTCAAGGAATTAGTTAAGGAATAATAAATAAATAAGGATTTATTTAATTATTCCCAAGGGATTTAGACAAAGAATAATTATTAATTAGCGATTAACTAATTATTCTTAGAGAAAAAGAAGATAATTAATGATTTATCTGTTTATTTTTCATGATTGGGTCAAATATGACAAGGAATAATAATTTAACAGTGCTCTAATTAATTATTCCTAGAATAAAATTAAATAAATAAGGATTTATTTAATTATTCTTCATGGGTTTAACTATACATTACTTAAAAAATGTGGTTTATTAAGGAATTTCTCATAGTGAAAGCAATTTTACTATGGTAAAACTAGCTATACATTGTGTACTTCGATCCATCTAGTAAATTAGGCTAGATGATCAATTTTTTGGTGATAACACACCCAAACACACTAGTTACTTAAAATTTTGTACTTCAAACATTGGTGTTCAATTGGGGTCTAATCATACTTCCAACAACCAAAGGTTGACCCATGGGTAAATTACATAATCATTCATTTCTTAGGTGTAAGAATTGACATACAATTCACTCTACACCCAGCAGTTGGAATGTACATGGTAGCACACATAAAAACTAAAATACTTTGACCACAAATTGACCAAATCAAACACATTGATGTTTTCCACTTCTCCTTTGATGTCCATAACCAAATTATCAATTGTGACCAAATTAAGGTTGCATCAACAAAATAAAAATAAATAATTGTTAACAGATCAATCGACGAAGACCAAATTAAACAGAATAATGTGATCCACAATGTCCTTAAAGGCCAAATAAAAAAACTAATGATGAACACATAAAAATGATTACTTGAAAGTTATTGTGTTTATAATTCTTCGATGACCATATCAAACAAGTTGCAGGAGACTAAATCAAATATGCTCAAAACCATGAGAAAATTTGTTGGGATAGCTCAAGGATTTTGTTTCCCCGCTATAGGACATGAAGGTTATTTAACCATAGTGAAGCTTGGTTGGGAATGCTAATCTCTAACTGGAAATATGGGCTACCAAAAATGCAAATTATGACTTCTCATATTTAACCGATGTAATTTGGGGAAATCTCAAGCTCCTTCACCTAGATCTACAACCACTGCTTCATACCATTGTTAACCATCATGATAGACACCTTTATATCTCTAGAGCATGTTAGGACCATGAACACCATAATTGCAGGTGATATAAATTCCAATATAAGGTTGAATCCATAGTTTACATTAATGGGAACCCCATGCTAACAACAAAAGAATCTAGTGGTAAGTGAAAAGTTGAATTCTTAAAAGAGAAGGGAAAATCCAAATGGAAAATTGAAGAATATGTAGAAGAAAAGAAAATAAAGGTGTAGATAAATTAGCCCAAATTGATCTAGAGGCTAAAAACATGAAATGTATGAATGAAAAGGAAAAGTAAATATATATGAGCTAGCTTCAACACATACCTACAAGGTTTGTGTGCAAATATTCAGGTTTATAGTCAGAACCTAGGAGTTTGAACCTTTCTTTGAGTAGGTGAGATTTTACCTAGTTATTGTTTCAACCAACTAGTTGATAAAATGATAGAAAATAGAACTAATCTAAAACAAAATATAAGGAGAAAAGGAGGCCTATAAGAAGAACTAAGGAAGAAAAATCAAAATGATACTGAAACAAAGGAAATAACAAGAAGGGGAAGAATTAGCTTAGTGGACCAATGAAAATGAGGGAAGTGAGGGGCTAAAGAATTTTAACAAGAATGTTGAACAACTCATTTTAAATGTCAACCTAAGGTTTTAATAAACATGCAAGGTGTTCTGAACTATATATTTAAAATACACTAAAACAACTATCTTTAAAAAATGGAGCATGGTGTAGTGACCCTTTTTGTTACCCCCCCATGTAAAAATCACCATAAATATTTTTTTATGTAAAAAATTGTGAAAATGTAAAAATGGTTGAGCTAGAGGAGTCGACACATATTCAGAGTTTGAGGAGGAGAGGTGTCTTCTGTTGTGTTTAAACCCAAACCAAACCCACTTAATTTATTTCTCATAACCTATGTCACTGAAAAATTAATGGTCTACCAGTGCAAGCATTAAAGTTTTGTATACGCCTCCTGAGTGACAAATGATGTCCATACTATCCCTTCTCTTATTGGATGTGCTGGGAAATTCAACATGCAAAAGAAGGGACAAGGGATTCGGTAGCAAAATACACCGACAAAGGAATATGTAAAACAAACATAAAGAGTATCACCATATGATAATGTGATGTGTAAATAGATACACACATATAAGGAATGCAGAGAGAAACAAATTTGAGTGCTCATAGTGGAGCGAGAAGAGAAAATAAGACACAATGATCATCCTTGTATTTTCTAGTGTATGGATAGTGTTTTTTTATCAATTTTGTGATGGGCCAATGAAGACTTGTGGAGAAAATGACTAACTAGTGCTTGTTATCTTCTCTAATAAACCTCTAAGTTCTTAACTTGGGGCTGATAAACCACTTATATCTTGTTACATGGGATGATAAATCATTGGGTTACTTGTTGGAGAGCTGATAAATCACATAGTAAGCTTAGACACTCAAGTGCTAGTTGTCCCAGCTAATAAGCCTCTAAGTGCTTGCCTTGGGGATGATAAACAACTAAAATCTTATTGAAAGGGGTAATAAACCACCTGGATATTGGATTCTAGACTCCTACAATGCTTTCCTTGAATGTCCAGTTGATAAACCACCCTTAGAGTGATATCATACTTTTGGATAGAGCATAACTTCACTAAGCCTAGCATGAATCCTTGTGATATATTTCATAGAGACTAAAGAGTCATTATGTTTCTTACTATGTGAGGCAGTTAATAAACCACCTCAACAATGTACTCCCTCTCTCTTTATTGCTTGACTTTTATCAGTCTGAAATTCCCTTGACCACTGAACTCATCAGCCACAGAATCTAGCTCAAGGGTGGTGAGATGGAAGAAATATTACGGTGTATATGGCATATGGTTGGGTGGAGAGTTGAAGTCCCCCCTCTAGTTTCTAGTCATTCAAGTATATGAGATAAGTGTATTCTCTTGTAAATATATTTGCATAATGAATGTTAAACAATGTCTAGTATCTGATATGGTAGTGTATGTATCAGCAATATTAATGAAATAATGTGTTATTCCTACTTTCTTATGATGAATTTATCCTTTGTGTATTCTCTTCGATATGGGGGACTTGTGGGTCCCTATGTTTTTTGTTATCTTCGTAGGTTGCAAATTTATTTACATGATTTCTTGATGTACCTCATTAAAATGTTACAACGTGTGATTTTGGTTATATGATATGATATGAATATGATGGGTCTCGATCTTGTTCAATGATGTAGAGTTCGTTTTCCAATAAAGGGTTATGGCAGGTGTCGACTAATGTATTATAACTCATAAATCTAATAGTATTGTTTTGAGGTCAATGAGATCAATTTTGTGGTTATGTATGATGTTGTATTATATAAATTTAAAGAGAGGCATAAACTATAAGTTAGTTTTATGTTTGAGTTTTGTTTAGATATGTCCCTATATTTATTGAATATGTTATTGTTAAGTATAACGCTTTCATTTTTCAGTGATTAGATATGAGTTTCACCCATGTAAAGTTGGCATTCTAGGCAATGCCCTGATTCAAGGGAAGTCTTGTAAATCCCTTGAAGTTGTCTTACTTTACAAGTCTAGTATGATCATAATTCGAAACTTGTATCTAGGGTTGGATGGATCCTTGATGGACCAATTATCTAGATTGAATAGCATTTTAATTTTTTTTCATGAAATGCATCCTGATATGGAAAATGGGTGGATGCATTTAGGATTAGAAGAATGTGTTCGAAGATATGAACATCCAACCAATTAGCAAAATTGAACTATCGATGCTCAACAGATTTGAAATGATCCAAATTTCTATGCAGTGGGTTAATATAGTGGAAATATATAGTGAGGGCCCTACCTTGGGATGGGCCATAATTTTATTTCATTTGGCTGAGATCTTAGTTGTCTAGCTTTTTGTGGATGGTGCAAATGCATGTGACATCGGATGTACATGGAGCTAAATATCAAATTCATTTAAGTGTAGTGATCTCAGATCTAGGGGATCCAAGTGTGTTTCAAGGGTGCACACTTGTATGCACCTTTGATTTATCCTATAGTCTATATTTAAACAAAGAAAAGTGACAACATATAAAAGGAATATACCTTGTGGGACCCAATACCTTGGATTGATGTGGCATGGGAAATAAATACATGGAAGGACCACGTGGATGCCATTTGGTATCTTTGGTGACATGGTGAGATTTGGTTGGTCACTTTTTAATTGAGAATGTATCCTTAAATCTGGGAGTCATATGGAGATAAAGTTTATATCACTAGAGAGATCTCGACAAGATGAGTAAGATGGTGATATTAGAAATTAATTCCTCAAACTCTATAGAAGGAGTATTTTTATATCTCCATTTTCATAATATGCCATATAGGTTAGGTTAACTAAGAACAAACACCTCCCACAACCCTAGCAGGACCAAATAATATGGCAGGGAATATAGAGTGGTATCACAGAACCCAGGTTCAATAATCAAATTGAATGGGCCTAAATAGTAATCAAATCAATGGCTGCACAATAAACCTTTTTGGAAGACAATTATGAATATTTGTTGAGGATGACAAAAAATAGTTTTTAAGATGACAATAAATTATTGTGTGCATATGTGTGCTAATTTTATAATTGTGAAATGATAATTTGATTGGAATGACATATTTTCATGTGTTATTTAATCTTCTAACTGGCATACTAACTTGAGATTTGATGTTTTATCTAGCCTTACATATATGCTTATTAAAAATATGCCAAGGTGATGGGTAAATAGGTTTATTTGTATTTTGGTTTGGTTAAAAGCTATGTGTATAATAGCACATAAGAAGGCATCAAGGAACAACAAGGAAATAAAGGGATGAGCTATATGAGGGTGAAATACATCATTGATAAATCCCAATATTGTTAGGAAGGATAGTCTATTAGGAATACGAGAGAGGAAGACTCCCATAACTGGATGGACACCCTTATAAATTTAAGGTCTAAGTTAAGACATGGCTCACAGTAAAAATATTACGAAAACTCTTTTATTAGTAATCACATAACAAATGTTTCTGTCCAACGTGTTTCAAACCAACCAGGGTTGTTCATCATGAAGAACAGATGAAGAGGCAGACCATGGAAATGACTTAAATAAAGAGCAATGTAGAGACCAAAATTTCAAATAACAACTATTTTTGAAAATAATATTTAA
>APFE031129005.1:59145-84157 GCA_000404065.3 Pinus taeda
AAAGTCAATAATATTTAAATTATGATATTAATTTATTAAAAGCAAATATTATTAAGTAACGACTATGTTAAACGACTAATTTTTGAAAAATAATGTTCAAAATTAATTTGTTAAGATCAAATATTATTAAAAAATTCTATTAATGGGAAATAATTGAAAAATATAACTAGCAAACAATCAAAGTCAAACTCCAAAGAAGGATAAAAGTAAAAAATTATAAAAAGGAGTGAAGACCCTAATCGAGACAAGATCATATAACAAATAAAAATAATTAATGGAAAATAAATAAAATAAAACAAAAATATACACAATATATACATCACATTAGGTTTGTTTTTGATCGACATTTCCAACCAGCAATGGTGGTTCATCTTCAAGATGTGAAAGATTATTGAAAGACTGGTCTCATTTTTCCATATATATAGAGAAGTATGAGATGTTTAGCCAACTGAATCTCTGCATCTCTTTAAGAATGTAAGGTCAGCGTTTTTTTCGTTAAGAGCAATTTGCATCATTCAAATCTACGAACTTCTTCCGTTATCTCCCTTCCATATTGGGTGAGTATTTTGTCTTTGAGGTTTCTTCTAGTCTCATGATTATGTAGATTATTTTCGAGATACATCACATTAGGTTTCTTTTTTATCGACGTTTTGAACTAGTAACAGTCGTTCACCTTCAGGATGTGAAAGATTATTTAAAGATTGGTCTCATTTTTCCATATATATAGAGATGTATGAGATGTTTAGTTGACTAAATCTTTGCATCTCTTTAATAATGTAAGATCAGTCTTCTTTTTCATTAAGAGCAATCTGTGTCGTTCAAATCTACGAACTTCTTTTATTATCTCCCTTCCGTATTAGGTCAGTATTTTGTCTTTGAGCTTTCTGCGAGTGTCATGATTATGTTGATTATCTTCTGGATACATTGCACTATGTTTCTTTTTTATCAACATTTCGAACCAGCAATGATGGTTCATCTTCTGGTGTGATAGATTATTGAAAGACTGGTCTCATTTTTCCATTTATATAGAGATCTATGAGATGTTTAGCTGACTGAATATTTGCATCTCTTTAAGAATGTAAGGTCAGTCTTCTTTTTCGTTAAGAGCAATCAGTGTCGTTCAAATCTATGAACTTCTTTCATTATCTCCCTTCTGTATTAGGTGAGTATTTTATCTTTGAGGTTTTTGCAAGCCTCATGATTATGTAGATTATCTTCCGAATACATCGCACTAGGTTTCTTTTTTATCAACATCTCGAACCAGCAATGGCAGTTCATCCTCATGATGTGAAAGATTATTGAAAGTCTGGTTTCATTTTTCCATATATATAGAGATCCATGAGATGTTTAGCCAACTGAATCTTTGCATCTCTTTAAGAATGTAAGGTCAGTCTTCTTTTTCGTTAAGAGCAATCTGTGTATTCAAATCTGGAAACTTCTTTCATTATCTCCCTTCTGTATTGGGTGAGTATTTTGTCTTTGAGGTTTATGCGAGTCTCATGATTATGAAGATTATCTTCCGGATACATTGCATTAGGTTTCTTTTTTATCAGTGTTTCAAACCGACAACAGTGATTCATCTTCAGGATGTGAAAGATTATTGAAAGATTGGTCTCATTTTTCCATATATATAGAGATGTATCAAATGTTTAGCCGAAAAAATCTCTGCATCTCTTTAAGAATGTAAGGTCAGTCTTCTTTTTCGTTAATAGAAATCTATGTTGTTCAAATTTGCAAACTTCTTTCATTATCTCCCTTCCATATTGGGTGAGTATTTTGTCTTTGAGGTTTCTGCGAGTCTCATGATTATGTAGATTATCTTCCGGATACATCACATTAGGTTTCATTTTTTATCGACATTTTGAACCAGCAATGGTGGTTCATCTCCAGGATGTGAAAGATTATTGAAAGATTGGTCTCATTTTTCCATATATATAGAGATGTATGAGATGTTTAGCCGACTCAATCTCTGCATCTCCTTAAGAATGTAACGTCAGTCTTCTTTTTCATTAAGAGAAATCTATGTCGGTCAAATCTATGAACTTCTTTCGTTATCTCCCTTATGCATTGGGTGAGTAATTTGTCTTTGAGGTTACTGCGAGTCTCATGATTATGTAGATTATCTTCCAAATACATCTCATTAGGTTTCGTTTTGATCGACATTTCAAACCAGCAACGGTGGTTCATCTTCAGGATGTGAAAGATTACTGAAAGACTGGTCTCATTTTTCCATATATATAGAGTTGTATGAGATGTTTAGCAGATTGAATCTTTGCATCTCTTTAATAATCTAAGGTTGGTCTTCTTTTTCATTAAGAGAAATCTCTATCATTCAAATCTGTGAACTTCTTTCCTTATCTCCCTTCCGTATTGGGTGAGTATTTTGTTTTCAGGTTTCTGCGAGTCTTATGATTATGTAGATTATCTTCTAGATACATCGCATTAGGTTTATTTTTGATTGATGTTTCGAACCAGCAATGGTGGTTCATCTTCAGGATGTTAAATATTATTGAAAGATTGGTCTCAGTTTTCCATATATAGAGAGATGTATGAGATGTTTAACTGACTGAATCTCTGCTTCTATATAAGAATGTAAGGACAGTCTTATTTTTTGTCAAGAACAATCTGTGTCGCTCAAATATATGAACTTCTTTCATTATCTCTATTCCATATTGGGTGAGTATTTTGTTTTGAGGTTTCTACGATTCTCATGATTATGTAGATTGTCTTTCAGATAGATCGCATTATGTTTCTGTTTTGTCGATGTTTCAAACCAGCAACGGTGGTTCATCTTTAGGATGTGAAAGATTATTGAAATACTAGTCTCATTTTTCCATATATATAGAGATTTATGAGATGTTTAGCAGACTGAATATTTGCATCTCTTTAAGAATGTAAGGTCGGTCTTCTTTTTCGTTAAGAGAAATCTGTGTCATTCAATCTGTGAACTTCTTTCATTATCTCACTTTTGTATTGGGTGAGTATTTTGTCTTTGAGTTCTCTGCAAGTCTTATGGTTATGTGTATTATCTTCTAGATGCATCACATTAGGTTTCTTTCTATCAACATTTCGAACTAACAATGGTGGTTCATCTTCACGATGTGAAAGATTATTGAAAGACTAGTCTCATTTTTCCATATATATATAGATGTATGAGATGTTTAGTTGACTCAACCTTTGCATCTCTTTAAGAATGTAAGGTTAGTCTTCTTTTTCTTTGAGAGAAATCTGTGTCGTTTGAATCTGTGAACTTCTTTCATTATCTCCCTTCCGTATTGGTTGAGTTTATCTTCTAGATACATCGTATTAGGATTATTTTTTATCGACGTTTCGAACCAGCAACGGTCGTTCATTTTCAGGATGTGAAAGATTATTGAAATATTGGTCTCGTTTTTCCATATATATAAATATGTATGAGATTTTTAGCCGAGTGAATCTCTACATCTCTTTAAGAATGTAAGGTCTGTCTTCTTTTTCATTAAGACCAATCTGTGTCGTTCAAATCTATGAACTTATTTCTTTATCTCCCTTCCGTATTGGGTGAGCTTATCTTCCAAATACATCGCATTAGGTTTGTTTTTTATCGACATTTCAAACCAGCAATGGTGGTTCATCTTCAAGATGTGAAAGATTATTGAAAGACTGGTCTCATTTTTCCATAAATATAGAGATGTATGAGATGTTTAGCTGACTAAATCTCTGCATCTCTTTGAGAATGTAAGGTCATTCTTCTTTTTCGTTAAGAGTAATCTGTGTCGTTCAAATATGTGAACTTCTTTAATTATCTGCCTTCTATATTCGGTGAATATCTTACCTTTGAGGTTTTTGCGAGTCTCATGGTTATGTAGATTATCTTTCGGATACATCACATTAGGTTTCTTTTTTATCGATGTTTCAAACCAGCAATGGTGGTTCATCTTTAGGATGTGAAAGATTATTGAAAGAATGGTCTCATTTTTCAATATATATAGAGATGTATGAGATGCTTAGCTGATTGAATCTTTACATTTCTTTAAGAATATAAGGTCAGTCTACTTTTTCATTAAGAGCAATCTGTGTCATCCAAATTTGTGAACTTCTTTCATTATCTCCCTTCTATATTGGGTGAGTATTTTGTCTTTGAGGTTTCAACGAGTCTCATGATTATGTAGATTATCTTCCAAATACATCACATTAGGTTTCTTTTTTATCAACGTTTCAAACCAGCAACGATGGTTCATCTTCAGGATGTGAAAGATTATTGAAAGACTGGTCTCATTTTTCCATATATATAGAGATGTATGAGATGTTTAGTAGACTTAATATCTTTATCTCTTTAAGAATGTAAGGTAAGTCTTCCTGTTCATTAACAACAATCTGTGTCGTTCAAATCTACGAAATTCTTTCATTATCTTCCTTCCATATTGGGTGAATATTTTGTGTTTGAGGTTTCTGCGAGTCTCATGGTTATGTAGATTATCTTCTCGATACATCACATTACGTTTCTTTTTTATCGACGTTTCGAACCAACAATGGTGGTTCATCTTTAGGATGTGAAATATTATTGAAAGACTGGTCTCATTTTTTCATATATATAGAGATGTGTGAGATTTTTAGCCAATTGAATCTCCGCATCTCTTTAAGAATGTAAGGTCAATCTTATTTTTCCTTAAGAGCAATCATTGTTGTTCAAATCTGCAAACTTCTTTCATTATCACCATTTCGTATTGGGTGAGTTTATCTTCCGGATACATCACATTTGGTTTCTTTTTTATTGCCGTTTTGAACCAGCAACGGTGGTTCATCTTCAGGATGTGAAAGATTATTGAAAGACTGCTCTCATTTTTCCATATATATAGAGATGTATGTGATGCTTAGCCGATTGAATCTCTGAATCTCTTTAAGAATGTAAGGTCAGCCTTCTTTTCATTAAGAGCAATCTGTGTCGTTTAAATCTACGAACTTCTTTCATTATATCCCTTCCATATTTGGTCAGTTTATCTTTCGGATACATCGCATTAGGTTTCTTTTTTATCGACATTTTGAACCATCAATGGTGGTTCATCTCATACATCTCTATATATATGGAAAACGAGAGCAGTATTTCAATAACCTTTCACATCTTAAAGATGAACCACCATTGTTGGTTCGAAACATTGATCAAAAACAAACCTAATGCAATGTATCTGAAAGATAAGCTCACCCAGTACGGAAGGGAGATAATGAAAGAAATTCACAGATTTGAGCAACATAGGTTGCTATCAATGAAAAAGAAGACCTATCTGACATTCTTAAAGATATGCAGAGATTTAGTCGGCTAAACATCTCATACATCTCTATATATATGGAAAAATGAGACCAGTATTTCAATAATCTTTCTCATCCTGAAGATGAACCACCGTTGCTGGTTCAAAACTTCAATAAAAAAGAAACCTAATGCGACGTATCTGGAAGATAATCTACATACTCATGAGACTCGCAGAAACCTCAAAGAAAAAATACTCACCCAATACGGAAGGGAGATAATGAAAGAAGTTCACAGATTTGAATGACACAGATTGCTCTTAACGAAAAAGAAGACTAACCTTACATTCTTAAAGAGATTCAGAGATTCAGTCAGCTAAACATCTCATACATCTCTATATATATGCAAAAAATAGACCAATCTTTCAATAATCTTTCACATCTTGAAGATGAACCACTGTTGCTGGTTTGAAATGTCGATCAAAAAGAAACCTAGTGCGATGTATCTAAAACATAATCTACATAATCATGAGACTCGCAGAAACCTCATAGACAAAATACTCACCTAATATAGAAGGGATATAGTGAAAGAAGTTCCCAGATTTGAACGACACAGATTGCTCTTAACGAAAAAGAAGACTGAACTTACACTCTTAAAGAGATGCGAAGATTCAGTCCGTTAAGCATCTCACATCTCTATATATATGGAAAAATGAGACCAATCTTTCAATAATATTTCACAGCCTGAAGATGAACCACCATTGCGGGTTTGAAACATCGATAAAAAAGAAACCTAATGTGATGTATCTGGAAGATAATCTACATAATGATTTCTTTTATTACAACGGTTTGATCTAACTATTGTTTGATAAGCCTGGTAAGGAAAATGTTGTTGAACAATTTCTATATAGGATGAATCTGCTTGCAGGTGAAGAAGTAATTGTGGATGACCAATTACCAAATGAGCATTTTTTTGCTATTTGAGTTCTCTCCCCATGGTTTGATGATATAGCAAACTATTTGGTATCAACACAGTTCCCACCAAACTTTCCCTCCAAAAAAAAGAGCAAGATAGTCAAGAAATGCACCCCCTTCACCTAGATTAGGGGCAGTCTTTTCAAACATGACCCAAATCAGATCTTGAGAATGTGTGTAAGGGGAGAGGAAGTTTTTGACATCCTTCTAACCTATCATGATCTTCCTTGTGGAGGTCACTTTGCAGCAAAGAGGTAAGCATTCAAAGTGTTAAAAGCATGCTATTATTGAAGCACTCTTCATCAGGATGTAAAAAAGTACATTAGTTAGTGTGATCAGTGCCAGAAGATAGGAAAGCCTACTCTAAGAGATGAAATGCACCTGTAACCTCAAGTGACTTTCGAGCCATTTGACAAGTGAGGCATGGACTTCATTGGGCCTATCAACCCTCCTTCAAAGAAAAAATAGTACATCATTTTGTGCACTAATTATTTGTCTAAGTGGGTTGAAACCAAGGCAATTAAGACAGCAATAGAAGAGAAGGTGGCTGAGTTCCTAAGGGAGAATGTATTCTACAAATTTGGGTACCCCGGAGAGCTAGTCATAGAGCAAGGCAACTAGTTTACCTCCAACATGATTGAAGAACTACTCAGCCATCACAAAATCAAGCATAGAACCTCGACTCCCTATCATCCACAAGTTAATGGGTGAGTGGAGGTGACCAACAGGGCATTGGAGAGCATCTTAACCAATGTAGTGAGAAGCAATAGGAAGGATAGGGTAGAGAGACTAGTTGAGGCCGACTGGGCCTATAATACAACATGCAAGACCACCACTGGATTTACACCCTATGAGCTTCTCTATGGGAAAAAGGCTTTGTTTTCCATTAAGTTGGAATATAACACATTAAGGATGGTGGCCCAACTAGATTTGGATCTCAGTCACGCATATCAAGAAATATTGTTTCATTTTAATGGATTGGATGAATTAAGAATGCAGTCCCTCCTACATACAAAGATAATTCAACTTTAGAGGAATATCTAGCATGATAGACATATTAAGGAGAAGCAATTTCAAGAGGGCAATAGGGCATTGTTATATGATTCTAGGTATAAAGACTTCAAGGGCAAGATAAGGACAAGATGACTCAGACCTTATGTGGTGGAAAGATGCCATGATAATGGTTTAGTGCAAATCAGAACTATAGATGAAGAAGCCATTCCATTGCTTGTTTATGGACACCGATTGAAAATGTACAAGAGGCCTTTATCAAAACAAGAGTTTATTGACAATATCGATAAGACAACGATGATCGTGGAGTAAGTTCCAGCTCCTCCCTCATCAAGTCATTGAAAAAAATACTAAGGATTTAGGTGAAAACCTCCATGTGGTGCCTGAGTCCCATCTTTGGGTTGAAAACCTTGTGAGGCGTCCCAATGATGAAAAAAATAAAAAAAAAATTGGAAATACAATAAGAAGATCCCTGGGTGAAAACCTTCCTTGAGGCGCCCAAGGAAAACATCTAGGATGAAAACCTCTCTGAGGAAGCGTAGGTCTTTAACAAAAAAGAAAAAATCAGAAAAGAGACATAATTGTTATTTGCAGATGGGTCAGAAAGACAATCAAGGAGCGAAGAGAAGATCCAAATGGAACCGTGCCTCACAGATATTCATATCCTCCACTCCTTACCATGCATCCATACATCAATTCCATTATTTTTTCCACTTCATTGCTTCAATTTGGGTGAAGACTATGTTTTCTACAGGATCCCCTGTATTCCTACAAGATCCATTGAAAACCTTCAGGAAGCAATCCGAGGGTGAATGGTAGGTTGGTTAGGTCCCCAAACCTCATTCTAGACATGATCTAACCCCTCACCTCTTTCATTACCATCATCCCTACACTCACCATTTAAAACAAAAAGAGATCAGTTTTTGCTAGTTATTGCCTTGCTCCACACACACTCCTACTCCTTCTGTCCATTCATTACAGTGTCCTCACAGCTCCAACCAGCAGCCTATCCCACAAAATACCAATCATCAGCTATAGGTATTCACTAAGATGATCCAAGAGCTCCATAGCATCAGTAACATTAGATATTTAGTCACAGACACCCACAAAAGCCAAGAAACCATTAGCAGACAATAGAGGAAGAAGAAGAATCATAATGCAGTAAATAAACAATGCAACATTGTTGATCTTCAACAACCACAGCATCGAATCAAGACCACAAGTAAGTATCCCGCTCACTCACTCATATGCATCACTTGATCAAAAGTTGTAAAGGTTATGAGGTAGTTGGTTTATAAGTGAAAAGGTGGCTAGTTAACTTGGCCACCTTCTTGGAGTCATCACGTACAAAATCGGGTGTCCTCTCACACGTGGCTATAGTCAAATCAAAGATAGAGGAGGAGTAGGACAAGAAGTGGGCAACTACGAATCAACGAGGTGGGAGCTAATTACATGGAGTAGGAAACAAAACATCATTTGCATGCATTCATGCATTCCACCTCCTCGAAACTACCTCACTCAAGTCACTCTCATAACTCTGGTTGCCCACCGGAAGTAATGATCCATCATTCTGCAAGAGAATTTCTATAGGAGCATGCACAGGAATAGTCTACAGGATTCACAGAGGTAGTCTACAATATAGATAGAGAAGGGTTCAAGAGGGAATATCACGAGAGTGTCCACTGCCACCATTCTAAAGAGGTAGGATCTAAAAGTCCATCTCCATTTACAAGAAAATCAACTAGAAATGCTCTAAAAGATAGTGGATATAACAACTGTGGGAGATCAATTACATGCACAAGAAACTTTGTCTTCTCCATAACTTAAAATTATTTATAAGACACCAATGGATGCGGTTTTCCAAAAAACTCATAGGGTATGATGATGAGGTGGCTCAAGAATTTGCTCATTCCCTCACTCCACACATCATAATCCACGCCACTATTATAGTTAGAGGGCTCACTATAGATCTCACATCAGAGCTCATTAGTAGGGTCACCAAACTTCCCTTAAGAATTCCATGGAGAGAAGAAGACAAAGAAAATAGTGAGGTGGAAAAAAGGAAATTCTTCTTAGAAGGTGAAGAACCCACAGAGGAGAAAAATGAAGGAGGGACAATTTTCCATACCCATGGAGTGAGTTAGGTTACTAACTCATCAAATATATCTCATGTGAGGGTGGATACAACATTGCTTATCACTACCATTTTAGGATGCTTGATGAATTAAGATTTGGGGTAGAAACATCAGTTCACCGAAGACTGAGCATACCCTATTTCTTGATGCAATCACTCATAGACTCTAGCAACAAAGTAAAGGAAGGGAATTCCCAAAAATTGTCTCACAATGGGTTGATCAGGATCCTCATTGAGGATGGCCTCCAAAACTTCAGGATCCCTATAACATGGCCAGTCTTTAGAGACTTACAAGCAGAGGATGACATCAAAACCCTCACTTATGATGTTAGTCCTTCTGTTAGTGAGGAGGAGGCAAAACAAGAAGAAAACAATATATATCTAGATGGAGATGAGATGGATGATGCAGCAGAAGATAAGGAGGATGATGCTGAAAGAGAGAAGGCAATGAAGGAAGAAATTGATGGAGAAGAGAAAGAACAATAAGAGGAAGAAGACAATAAAAATAGAGAGGAAGAAGGCATTGAAACAGAAAGGGAAGAACACAAGGAGGAGTCACCTAGGGTGTCTCCAGAGGCCCTTGAGAAGGAGGCAATAGCTACCTTCACTACTCTCAGCAACCCAGTCAAGGGAAAAGGGAAAAGAAGGAGGAAAACCCCTCTATATTTTAGAACAAGAAATAGCATAAGAATCAAACAAGGGAAGCCACAAATATAAAAAATATCCCTAATGACATTGAAGATTTCCCTACACCAAGGAGCAGAGAAGCAATAATGAGAGATCAACTTGAGAGGTAAAATGCATGGCTGAGATGACATCTGTAGGAAAGGGAAAACCAACAAGCATGTATGGGCAACCTCTCCCTAGAAGCCATCCAGTGTAGGATGCGAGCTAAATCCTATGCTCTTTACCTCATAGAACAATGGCTGCAATTTTATAATAAAACACTAGCACAAAGGGGCACCATGCCATTATAGCACTACAGGTAGTTTATTAATCTTTGTGATCAAAGTACATTAGAGGATAGGGCCAAAATGGCTATGTTTTACTTACACAACATGGCCCTTACAGACATGAATGTTTGGGATCCTAATGCCAAGCTAGGAGATCTAGAATTAATGGCTTTGGCATCATGGATGAACCATGAGGAGTCCAGGGTTGCAGAGATGATAAGAATATTGGGTAGAGAGAAAAATGAACCTCTTTTCATCAAAGATGAACAATAAAATCCCATGGCCCTAATCAGCAACCATGATCTAATTGGAAATGATCCTCAACTAGCACCTAGATATCTTGTTGCCCAAGAACAAGAAATTTCACACTTTGAGGATATGTTTAGGCTGCTAGGAGATGATATCATACATGCCTACTTTAGGAGATGGAACACATTGCCACACAGCTTGAAGATCAGAGAATATCACTCCCCTCAAAGGTTGAGAGAGGCACTCAACAAGACACCTATGTATAAGAAATCAATGCAAAGGTTGAAGGTCAATTGGATAAGCCTAAAACTTAGTCCACCATTACTCCTGGGGATGCTATAAGGGAGAAGATAAGAAGAGGAAAAGAGGTAGTGGGAAGAATGAGAAAGGAAACTAGGTTTCTATGCACAAGAAGAAGAGACTACAACAGAGGCATGGGATGTCAGAGAGGCTACCAGATCCATGAAAGACATGGACATTGACTAAGTTGCTCAAAAGATGAGAAACACTTTTTGTAGGGGGGTGATCATGAGCCTCATCATTGGGTAATTATATGGGCCTTAATTCACCTCCTAGCTTAGTTAAACTAACTATTATCATAACTTATTGCATACTTTTGATTATATTTTGTTTATGAGATGAGTTAGAGTTGGATATTTTGCTTTGTGGTCTAATGTGCATTTAATGCAGGATTTAAGGATAAAAGGAAGGAATTTTGGAAAAAACCTTGGTCAAAACTCGAATGGGACAAGGGAGAGGAATTATAGGACGTAAATACTCCTCATTTACTACCCCTCCATTCGAATATTCCTCCATCATCTCAGAGTGCAATCAACCAAATCATGAGGACTAGAGGAAAACCTAGTAAGTGAATTTGAAAGCACCAGTTTATCTCGAGTTCAGGAGTCAAGCCTCCCTAATTTTAAGGAAGTCATTGGAGACTTCAGATGTATAAGTAGAGAGGCTTAGGACCTCAGTAGGATTCAGACTTTTGATTGTAAAATTCTACTATATTTTCAAGCTGCATGACTTGTGATAGTTTTTGATGTAAAGGATTGTTTTGATAATAATAATGAGTTTTGTTTTGAGAAAGCAGTGAGTTGACTCAGAGGGATGAAGCTCTTGGGTTAGGTCCCAACCTTAGTAGCTAAGGCTCCTCTTTATTGTACATGTATGCTAGCGTAGAATCATGGCTTAATCATTCATTTTCTTAAGTAGTTGCATTTCCATTACAGCAATGTGGTGTAGATTGGTTGTGTTTTAGTTTGCTTCCATTTGTACCTTCTTCCCATTCATAGGTTAGCAAGGAGAAAAAAATCACCATAAGGTTGTCAACAGGTGTCCCGACCTCACATCCTCCCTCTGGGACCATGAATTGAGGAAGAGACCCTTCAGCAACCCCAAAAACATAGATTTCTAGTTCTTGCATTGGCTTTGGTGTTTGTCGTCTTGATTGAGTACTTAGTTCATTTCATCGTTACCATTTTAAATCACTCCCTTTATGTAATAGATATCACTCATATTCTCGTTTCCTTCAGCATGAAATTCTTAAGCGGAAGCCAATAAATCACGTCTTAATCAAATTATACCAGTAGATCTCCTTACCATCCGATCCACAACAAACTTGGCCAATCACCCTCAACCACATGCATATTCATTTCAACGTTTGACTTTAGGTGCTCTGGATCTCCATCGTCAATCTACCTAGCCTAATCCAACGGCTATGGCGTCACCCAACCGCCAACAAGCTTGGTTGATCTCCACCATTGATCATTCCTACATGATGCAATGGCTATCACACAATCTCGTAAAAATTCTTGCACAACTGATATCTACATGATAGCATGTGATAAAAGTGGTTTTCCCATGCTACGTGCCACTCACATAGGCTAATCACATGAAATTTAGAAATATAGCTTACAACTTTGAGGACACATGAGAAACTGCTTACCACCTATGAAGACCGCTCCATCATTCTGCATGTTTTCCACCCTTTTGTCAATGCATGACTTAATGTGGTCCATCCATCTATTCACTTAATCTCGGCGATAGGATCTCCACCACTCATCTTCTGTTAATATTGTTTTTTGATCATTCATCCATATATTGACTTAAGCTCCTACGAAAAGAAATCTGCCATTCATCTTTCATTAGTCCTGTTCGTCCATCTATTCACTTAATCCCCCACGATAAGATCTCCGCCATTCATCTCCCATTAATCATGTTCATCTATCTATTGATTTAACCTCCTACAATAAGATCTTTTCCGTTCATCTTTTGTTAGTCTTGTTCGTCCATCTATTCACTTAAGCCCCTATGATAAGATCTCTGCGATTCATCTCTCGTTAATCCTATTCATCCATCTATTAACGTAATATTGTATGATAAGATCTCTGCCACTCTTCTCCCATTAATATTATTCTCGACTAATCCAACGATTCCTATTCATTGCTACTTGATTACATCTTCCTTTCACTGATTTCGATCTTCAATTGCTCTTCAACTTGAATCCTTCCTGAACTTTGTTCTATGTATCATTTAAATACAGCCACTCCATAGACCTACTAGCCATCCTCAACCACCTTCCATCCACCTGTCACATCTACAAGAACACTTAAATTGCATGCTTGATTTTACCAAAAAAACTAAAAATGAGTGAAAATAGATTCAGTTTAGTTTCCTTGGTTACACATTACTTTGGTTTGATGCTCTTTACTTTTGCAACATAGATAGTAGCATTAGGATAATGTTGATTTATCAATTCTTCTTAGCATAGTTGTTTAAATAGTTAATTAGGGTATGGTCTGATTTAGCATTACATGTTGCTCTCTTCATTACTACATTAGAGTAGCTCGCTTAGAGTAGTTCTCTTCTTCCATCAAAGATCAAGCTTCTTCTAACTGTATAGAAGTCTGGCTGGGTACCCTTGGGGTCTCTCTCCAGATGAACAGTGACAATAGGCAGGACCTTCACTTATACTTGTGGATATAGCACTGTCACCTCCAAGTTTGTACGAACCGCAGGTTGATAAATAAAGCTAGTATCCCAGGAGTTGCAACATCCTTGCTGCAATACCGGTGGTCATCAGACTTATTGAAGAATGGTTACAAATTTTAGTTCTTAATATCTATGATGGGTCCTTGGCACAATTGTTTAAGCTAATATTTTGTAATCCTTGCCAAGGATACGTATAAAGGTTATAAAAGTACTTAAATGAATTGGACATTGGTACCGAGATGAATAGTCCACCTATATAAAAAATTATTGTGTTACATGGACACCTAATATGTGTCCATATTATGTTGCAAATTGGTTGTTGATTTAGGAAATTAGAATATCATACTAATTTGTATGCCTATAATGCATGTCTAATGAAAACATCAAATAATTTATCCCTAACTTATCCACTACACATAGGACTATATGGAATAAAAGGTTCTACTTGGACTAGGATGGAACAAGAGAAGGTTGATGAATACCACACTATAAACTAGAATAAAATCAATCATATCAAACCTTCAGAATTATTGAAAAATATAGAGTATAGATGAATATCTCCTTCCATCACCAACATGAATATAATGAATCTGGAAAACCTCATAAATGTTCATTAGCATATGTAGAAGTTATAAATAATATACAAATTATTACTAAGGAAAAATAAAGAAGAAATAAAGAGGAACCTAAAATAGCTACCATTGAGAGATAAAACTTTCAAAACAAAATTACCAAGTAGACAAAGTTAAGGGTAGTAGTATTAGATAAATACAAAGCAAAATCTAGTGCTAAAAGAAAATAACAAAAAAAAATATGCGGAGAAATTTTTTGTATTCGATGGATCATCTTAATCACTTTTTACCAATTATTTACAACATTTAACTAAACCATTAGTTAACCATGAAAGCAACATAATATAAGTAGATAACAAATGCATAATAAAATCATAAGAGAAACAATACATATGAACAACTAAACTATGAGAACCACATAACTATCATCAATACATGAACAACAAATATTAGGTGGAAACCCTTTCAGGAGAGAAACCACCGAACTCTTTTCTTCTTCTTCTTCTTATATAAAGTATTCTTTACAATATATTTTCTATCCCACCAGTATGCAAGCTCTGAATCACGATATGTGTGAGTACCCACTCACTCCATGCTACTACCTATTCGAAGCACCCACTTCTAAAAATATATGCAGACACCCTTTTAGTGGAGGAATTGACCCCTAAATAGTTTCTCAGGCTACCACCTGAAGGAATCGACCACTCCCTGAGAAACAAGCCACCACTTTCCCTAAATGCCCCAATGTTCAATTATATGTATACCTCGTTTAATACATTTTAATATCTTTTCATACATTCTAATATAGGATCCATTAAATCTATAATCAATCAATATAAAATATAAAATATAAAATATTTTTTCCCAATCAACACTCTCATGGCAGTAACATTTCAAAATAAAAAACCTTAGCAGCAACATATGATCATGCATCAACACTATACTCTAACGGCAAACTACATAACACCTTACTCAACCATACATATCTCTATATCTTTTGCATAAATGCACTAGAAACATGCTCTCAAGACACAACAACATATCAAGCCACAATCTAACAACAACATACTCAAAAAATAGGTTTGCATACGCAATTAATACATTAAGTCTATGCACAAAAGTTCATCTAACCATCACACCATATTTAAAAACATTTAACAAAATCAGCTGCAAATACTAGCAATCGTATCACAACATTCTTTAGATCATACTCCCACTCTATGAAAACCATTCACATGGTCTTTTATTAGCAAATTATGACCACATTCAATCTCAACTATGCTCAATAAAACACAATGATCACTACTTCAACACTGAGATGATTAATCTCATTATTCCACAAATATGGGTAATCATATCCTCATTACATTTACACAAGAGCACACTTTCACTAACCTCTGATTGATAAACAACATTGCAATTTAATTTAATTTACCCTACAACCAATTTGGACCAAATCAAAGTGATTAATTACATTCCACAATGCACTTAAATACCAAATCCAACCACTAACCATGACCACATCAAAATGATTACTTCTAATTCATTTTTTTTAGACTTATTTGATGACCATATCAAACACATTGCAGGAGACCAAATGAATTCTACTCAAAACCATGGGAAAAAACCCTAGAATAGCTCATGGATTTAATATTTCCTGCTACAAGATGCATATGTTGTTTAACCATAATGAATCTAGATTGTGGATGATAATTTCCAACTGGAAATATGGGTTTCCATAACAACAAACATTGAATTCTCTTCTTTAACTAACATTCATTACCTAATTGGGCAAATATCAAGGTCCTTCACCAATATCTGCAATTTCTACTTCATACGACCTATAACCATCATGCCATACGCCATTGTAGGTCTAGAACACATCAAGGCCATGCACGCTACATTTGTAATTGACATAAATTCCAATACAATGTTGACTCCATAATTTACATCAATGTCGATACCATGCTACCAATAATCTCCTCCTTTTACATTGATGGCAACACCCAGGCAATCCATCAACTGATTCTCTTCACTAGTTGGCTAATTTTGTTTCCCATTGGATGGTATCATTATCCCGCTTTGACACCAATATTAAGGGTAATACAAATTGATTTCGCTTCCATTTTGAACACCATGCTAACAATAGATAGTTATGATTAGCTACAACACATGCAAAATAGCCATTAGAAACCAACAAAAAACTTCTACTCACACTGATAGAATATAATAGGCCATGGAAACACTAATTTTGGCTCAAAGCAATATGACATGCTAAATCATGCTAAATATATTATGCTTAAAACCTTTGACTAACAAAACATTGGATGCATTTGTTCACTTATCACCAATGTTGTCCTTATGTTTTCCTAATACCTTAGATGAGGCATTTTCTCTGAGAATGACATGGCCACCTTTGTTTCTTTAGGGAGAGGAATCTATACTTATCCCCTGACATATGACAGGAACATTCTCTATCCATGTATGATTGGTCATCTTCATGAAACATGCAAAGAGAAAGACCACGCTTCACTTGATGCTCGCAGTTCTTCTTCCATACTTTTTTATGCTTCTTTATGGTATGTGCATTCTCCTCTGGCTTTCTTCTAGGAATACTCTGGATAAGTTGTTCCTTTTTCTTGATTTTTCTTGATAAAATAGAGGACTTACAATATCTAGCCATGTGAACATGATTGTCACAACTATAACATCTCACATGACCAAGATATGAGGCAAGATGATCATATATTTTGTTGTTCACATTATGTATTTTCCTTGAATTGATCATAATTCCAATCCATGCATGAGAACTACAATAAAATTCCCTATGACCAAAGATGTTACGTGAGAAACAATAACCAGTAATTATTGGTGTATACCTAAATGTTAATGATCTTTTTTTGTGCCAAAACAACTGCATATTCTGTCGGTAAGATATCAACATTTGGCTTCTACAGTTGGCAACAACATGTCAAAAATTATGGTAATTGCCACAATCAACCTCATCCATCAAAGGAGAAAAGAGGTTACTATTCCTCCTTTGAAATTTCAACATTGTTTTGTTGGAGCGGATGGTCTTATTGACATTAGTTCTCTTTTTTTTCTTTCTTTGTCTCTTGCTTTTGTTTCTTTCTTACTCTCTTGTTGCTACCATTGTTTCATCTTGATGTTATAGGTTTTTCAAGTATTGCATTATTTTTTCCACCTAGACATTTGCTACATTCTCCCTTATGAAAACCAAGATCATATATCACCAAGTGAGATATTTGGTTACTAAGAGTGTTGTCCAAGATCTTCGTACTCTTCTCCAACTTTAACTATTTCTAGCTCCTTCCTTATTGAGACAACTTCAACCTCAAGATTTTCACATCGACCATCTCTTTATTTTATCTAGATACCCATCACATCTTAAATTGTTTTCTCTTCATCCAACTGGGTCATCAAGGTGATGAGTTCTTCTTTCAACTCAAACTCATTGACATCAAAGATATACAATATTTTTTCTTGATCTTTACTCACATTTGTTAGCCTTTCTATTTGAATACTAAGTTTTCTATTACAACTACATATAAATCAATTTCAAAGTCTTTCAAGACCACCATTCTATCACAATCATTGTCATCTTTGACTATTTGATTATGTATGGATACCATCAAATCCATCTAATACAAAATTAAGAAATGATCACAATCATCATTACCTTCATATCTAGCTTGTTGCATCACATGCAATCTTCCCTTGTCTTAATTTTCTAATTTCACGTCTTGATGATTAGATACATTCACATTAGGGGGACGACTCTCATCAGGTTGAGAACCTTTCTTCTGAGATCCCTTCTTCTTATTTTTCTTTTTATTCTTCTTCTGTCCATTTCTACTAATGATGTCTCCTCCATAACATAGCTACATAAAATATTGATTGATAGACACACATTAGTCATAAAAATATAGCAAACACCTTCAATAGGTTGTTAGAACGATTACACAATGATAACTCTGCTTTATAACACAAACATCTTAGAATGCTTCACGACACCTCACACTCACAATAAATCAGACCAAACTTCTTAAAGTTTCAACACATAAATAATCTTTGAAAGAGTATGCAATAATTACACAAAGAAATGGAGAACTAATCTCCAATTTTCATACACTATTGATCTAGTCGAGTACATTGAATTTTTCCAATTGATTTTATCAACCATATTCTTCAATAATTGAGAGAAATTTTTAAACTTAACCACACTCTTTTAATTAAGTATAACATGCTTTTAATTAGTGGAGAGATTTCCATGGGGAATTTGTAGAGGAAAAGCTCATTGCTTTCCTTTTTGAAGCTCAGGTTACACATACCCGGTGTCTGCATTGAGTCACTACACAAGAGTATTCATTTCTATACACACTTTGGTTGTATTATATTTTCTTTTACATATTTATCATATTTTAGGAACAATATTGAATAAAGACAACCACTAGACTTAACTCACACTATCTTTGACTCAGGTTACTCAACATTTCACACATAGTTTTACTACCATCACTTAGATTGATCTCAATATTTAGCTTAATTTTGGCTAAAATTAACACACCCTATTGTAGTCTTTTATTCTCCAAGATGTATGAAAAGAGCCCACTTAAGATTATGCATGACAAACAATCTCAACAATATAAATGGCTACTAAACATTGTACATATGAAGCAACTAATAGAAACAAAACCTAACAAAATTATGATCTATGCCACAATCATAGTTAAATAGAAAAAAGAAAGAGTAATAACTCCAATCACCCAATGGAAACCAGATATACAAAGAATAATTTTTATTCTAACACTTATGAAGGGAACAAATAAATGTTCCCAGTCCCCCTCTATGGTATGGGTTCTTGGCTATCCTCAAATGTCTTCAACTTGTGTAGAGTCTCTCTCCTCTATAATGTGTAAACCTAGCAAAAATATGGTGTGCAACGATGAAAAAAATTAGAGTTACAACAATGAGTCCAACAATGAAAATAATCCAAAGTCAATAATAAATGAAAAAAAACCCTTCTATTCTATAAGTGCAAATTATTGATTGATTTATCCTTTATAGGATAATGTAGCAATAATAAATAATTATTAATGTCATTATTAGAAACCACCAAATTTTATTAATAATATTGTTTAGGTAAAAAAAATTTAAACTATTATTTATAATAATAAATAAATAAACAATTTATTTATAATTTCAAGGAATTAGTTAAGGAATAATAAATAAATAAGGATTTATTTAATTGTTACCAAGGGATTTAGACAAAGAATAATTATTAATTAGCGATTAATTAACTATTCTTAGAGAAAAAGAAGATAATTAATGATTTATTTGTTTATTTTTCATGATTAGGTCAAATATGACAAGGAATAATAATTTAATAATGCTCTAATTAATTATTCCTAGAAGAATATTAAATAAATAATGATTTATTTCATTATTCCTCATGGGTTTAACTATACATTACTTTAAAAATGTGGTTTATTAAGTAATTTCTCATAGTGAAAGCCATTTTACTATGGTAAAATTAGCTATACATGGTGTACTTCGATCCATGTAGTAAATTAGGCTAGATGATCAATTGTTTGGTGATAACACACCCAAACACATTAGTTACTTAGAATTTTGTACTTCAAACATTGGTGTTCAATTGGGGTCTAATCGCACTTCCAACAACCAAAGGTTGACCCATGGGTAAATTACACAATCACTCATTTCTTAGGTGTAAGAATTGACATACAACTCACTCTACACCCAACAATTGGAATGTACATGGTAGCACACATAAAAACTAAACTACTTTGACCAAAAATTGACCAAATCAAACATATTGATGTTTTCCACTTCTCCTTTGATGGCCATAACCAAATTAGAAATTGTGACCAAATTAAGGTTGCATCAACAAAATGAAAATAACTAATTGTTAACGGATCAATCGACGAAAACCAAATGAAACATAATAATGTGATCCATAATGTCCTTAAAGGCCAAATAAAAAAACTAATGATGAACACATAAAAATGATTACTTGAAAGTTATTGTGTTTATAATTCTCGATGACCATATCAAACAAGTTGCAGGAGACTAAATCAAATATGTTCAAAACCATAAGAAAATTTGTTGGGATAGCTCATGGATTTTTTTCCCCGCTATAGGACATGAAGGTTATTTAACCATAGTGAGGCTTGGTTGGGAATGCTAATCTCTAACAGGAAATATGGGCTACCAAAAATGCAAATTACGACTTCTCATATTTAACCGATGTTAGTTAAGTAATTTGGGGAAATCTCAAGGTTCTTCACCTAGATCTACAACCACTACTTCATACCATTGTTAACCATCATGATAAACACCTTTGTATCTCTAGAGCACATTAGGACCGTGCACACCACAATTGCAGGTGATATAAATTCCAATATAAGGTTGAATCAATAGTTTACATTAATGGCAACTCCATGGTAACAACAAAAGAATCTAGTGGTAAGGGAAAAGTTGAATTGTTAAAAGAGGAGGGAAAATCCAAATGGAAAATTGAAGAATATGTAGAATAAAAGAAAATAAAAGATGTAGATAAATTAGCCCAAATTGATCTATAGGCTAAGAATATGAAATGTATGGATGAAAAGGAGAAAGTAAATATATATGAGCTAGCCTCAACACATACCTACAGGGTTTGTGTGCAAATATTTAGGTTTATAGTTAGAACCTAGGAGTTTGAACCTTTCTTTGAGTAGGTGAGATTTTACCTAGTTATTGTTTCAACCAACTGGTTGATAAAATGACAGAAAATAGAATGAACCTAAAACAAAAGATAAGGAGAAAAGGAGGTCCATAAGAAGAACTAAGGAAGAAAAATCAAAATGATACTGAAACAAAGGAAATAACAAGAAGGGGAAGAATTAGCTTAGTGGACCAATGAAAATGAGGGAAGTGAGGGGCTAAAGAATTGTAACAAGAATGTTGAACAACTCATTTAAATGTCAACCTAAGGTTTTAATAAACATGCAAGGTGTTCTGGACTATATATTTAAAATACACTAAAATAACTATCTTTAAAAAATGGAGCATGGTGTAGTGACCCTTTTTGTTACCCCCCCATGTAAAAATCACCATAGATATTTTTTTACGTAAAAAAATGTGAAAAGGTAAATATGGTTGAGCTAGAGGAGTGGACACATCTTCAAAGTTCAAGGAGGAGAGGTGTCTTGTGTCGTGTTTAAACCCAAACCAAACCCACTTAATTTATTTTTCATAACCTATGTCACTGAAAAATTAATGGTCTACTAGTGCAAGCATTGAAGTTTTGTATGCGCCTCCTGAGTGACGGACCATGTCCATACTATCCCTTCTCTTATGGGATGTGCTGGGAAATTCAACATGCAAAAGAAGGGACAAGGGATTCAGTAGCAAAATACACCGACAAAGGAACATGTAAAACAAACATAAAGAGTATCACCATATGATAGTGCGATGTGTAAATAGATACACACATATAAGGAATGCAGAGAGAAAAGAACCTTAGTGCTCATAGTGGATTGAGAAGAGAAAATAAGACACAATGATCATCCTTGTATTTTCTAGTGTATGGATAGTGTTTTTTTTATCAATTTTGTGATGGGCTAATGAAGACTTGTTGAGAAAATGTCTAACTAGTGCTTGTTATCTTCTCTAATAAACCTCTAAGTTCTTATGTTGGGGCTGATAAACCACTTATATCTTGTTAAATGGGATGATAAATCATTGGGTTACTTGTTGGAGAGCTGGTAAACCACCTAGTAAGCTTAGACACTCAGGTGCTAGTTGTCCCAACTAATACGCCTCTAAGTGCTTGCCTTGGGGATGATAAAAAACTGAAATATTATTGAAAGGGCTGATAAACCACCTGGATATTGAATTCTAGACTCCTACAATGATTTCCTTGAAATTCCAATTGATAAACCACCTTTAGAGCGATATCATGCTTCTGGATAGAGCATAACTTCACTGAGCCTAGCATGAATCCCTATGATCTATTTCATAGAGACGAAAGAGTCATTATGATGCTTACTATGTGAGGCAGTTAATAAACCACCTCAACAATGCACTCCCTCTCTCTTTATTGCTTGGCTTTTATCAGTCTGAAATTCCCTGGACCACTGAACTCATTAGACTCAAAATCAGTCTCAACGGTGGTCAAATGGAGGAAATATTATGGTGTATATGGCATATGGTTGGGTGGAGAGTTGAAGTCCCTCCTCTAGTTTCTAGCCATTCAAGTATATGAGATAAGTGTATTCTCTTGTAAATATGTTTGCATAACGAATGTTAAACAATGTCTAGTGTGTGATATGGTAGTGTATGTATCAGTAATATTAATGAAATAATGTGTTATTCCTACTTTCTTACGATGACTTTGTCCTTTGTGTATTCTATTCAATATGTGGGACTTGTGGGTCCCTATGTTTTTTGTTATCTTCGTAGGCTACAAATTTATTTACATGATTTCTTGATGTACCTCATTAAAATGTTACAACATGCGATTTCAATTATATGATATGATATGAATATGATGGGTCTCGATCTTGTTCAATGATGTAGAGTTCGTTTTCCAATAAAGGGTTATGGCAGGTGTCGAGTAATGTATCGTAACTCAGAAATCTAATAGTATTGTTTTGAGGTCAATGAGATCAATTTTGTGGTTATGTATGATGTTGTAGTATATAAATTTACAGAGGCATAAACTATAAGTTGGTTTTTTTTTTTGAGTTTTTTTTAGATATGTCCCCATATTTATTGAATATGTTATTGTTAAGTATAGCTCTTTCATTTTTCAGAGATTAGATATGAGTTTCACCCATGTAAAGTTGACATTCTAGGCAATGCCCTGATTCAAGGGAAGTCTTGTAAATACATTGAAGTTATCTTATTTTACAAGTCTAATATGATCATAATTCGACACTTGTAGCGAGGGTTGGATGGATCCTTGATGGACCAATTATCTAGATTGAATAGCATTTTAAATTTGTTTCATGAAATGCATCCTGATATGGAAAATGGGTGGATGCATTTAGGATTAGAAGAATGTGTTCAAAGATATGAACATCTAACGAATTAGTGCAAGTGAATTATCAATGCTCAATAGATTTGAAATGATCCAAATTTTTATGCAGCAAGTTAATATAGTGGAAATATCTAGTGCGGGCCCTACATTGGGATGGGCCATAATTTTATTTCATTTGGCTGAGATCTTAGTTGTCTAGCTTTTTGTGCAGGGTGCAAATGCATGTGACATTGGATGTACATGGAGCTAAATATCCAATTTAGTTAAGTGTAGTGATCTCAGATCTAGGGGATCCAAGTGTGTTTCAAGGGTGCACACTTGTATGCACCTTTGATTTATCCTATAGTATATATTTAAACAAATAAAAGTGACAACATATAAAAGGAATATACCTTGTGGGACCCAATACCTTGGATTCATGTGGCATGAGCCATAAAGACTTGGAAGGACCATGTGGATGCCATTTGGTAGCTTTGGTGACATGGTGAGATTTGGTTGGTCACCTTTTAATTGAGAATGTATCCTTAAATCTGGGAGTCATATGGAGATAAAGTTTATATCACCATAGAGATCTCGACAAGATGAGTATGATGGTGATATTAGAAATTAATTCCTCAAACTCTATAGAAGGAGTATTTTTATATCTCCATCTTCATAATATACCATATAGGTCAGGTTAACTAAGAACAAACACCTCCCACAACCCTAGTAGGACCAAATAATATGGGAGGGAATATAGAGTGGTATCACAAAACCCGGGTTCAATAACCAGATTGAATGGGCCTAAATAGTAATCAAATCAATGGTTGCACAATAAACTTTTTTGGAAGTCAATTATGAATATTTGTTGAGGATCACAAAGAATAGTTTTTAAGATGACAATCAATTATTGTGTGCATATGTGTTCCGATTTTATAATTGTGAAATGATAAGATGATTGGAATGACATATTTTCATGTGTTATTTCATCTTCTAACTAGCATACTAACTTGAGATTTGATGTTTTATCTAGCCTTAGATATATGCTTATTACAAATATGCCAAGGTGATGGGTAGATAGGTTTATTTGTATTTTGGTTTGGCTAAAATCTATGTGTATAATAGCACATAAGAAGGCATCAAGGAACAACAAGGAAATAAAGGGATGAGCTATATGATGGTGAAATACATCATTGATAAATCCCAATATTGTTAGGGAGGATAGTCTATTAGGAAGAGGAGAGAGGAGGACTCCCATAACTAGATGGACACCCTTATAAATTTAAGGGCTAAGTTAATATATGGCTCACAGTAAAAATATTACGAAAACTCCTTCGGTAGTAATCACATAACAAAATTTTTCTGCCCAACGTGTTTCAAACCAACTAGTGTTGTTCATCATGAAGAACAGATGAAGAGGCAGACCATGGAAATGACTTAAATAGAGAGCAATGTAGAGACCAAAATTTCAAATAACAACTATTTTTGAAAATAATATTTAAATTAATTTATTGAAATCAAATATTATTAAATTTTATTATTAATGGAAAATATCTGAAAAATATAACAAGAATACATCAATCAATAAATAAAAAAATCAAAAGTCAATAATATTTAAATTATGATATTAATTTATTAAAAGCAAATATTATTAAGTAACGACTATGTTAAACGACTAATTTTTGAAAAATAATGTTCAAAATTAATTTGTTAAGATCAAATATTATTAAAAAATTCTATTAATGGGAAACAATTGAAAAATATAACTAAAGAAAAAAAATCAAAGTCAAACTCCAAACAAGGAGGGAATTCAAAAATTATAAAAAAAGAGTCAAGACCATGATCGTGACAA